>OY744537.1:2560033-2592533 GCA_963556195.1 Sepiola atlantica | reverse complement strand
AGTCTTAAACGGCCTTATCGTTAGTCTATCATACTTAAGTCTGAAACGGCCTTTTCGTTAGTCTATCATACTTAAGTCTGAAACGACTTTTTCGTTAGTCTATCATACTTAAGTCTGAAACGGCCTTATCGTTAGTCTATCATACTTAAGTCTGAAACGGCCTTATCGTTAGTCTATCATACTTAAGTCTGAAACGGCCTTATCGTTAGTCTATCATACTTAAGTCTGAAACGGCCTTATCGTTAGTCTATCATACTTAAGTCTGAAACGGCCTTATCGTTAGTCTATCATACTTAAGTCTGAAACGGCCTTATCGTTAGTCTATCATACTTAAGTCTGAAACGGCCTTTTCGTTAATCTATCATACTTAAGTCTGAAACGGCCTTTTCGTTAGTGTATCATACTTAAGTCTGAAACGGCCTTTTCGTTAGTCTATCATACTTTAGTCGTAAATGGCCTTTTCGTTAGTCTATTATACTTAAGTTTTAAACGACCTTTTCGTTAGACTATCATACTTAAGTCTGAAATGCTATTTCCTGTGGTAAACATGCAAATTGAATGAACACACTTTAAGTATTGATTCATTCTTATTCTTTTGCTTTCTTGTTATGATTTCTATCAAAAGATTTTGTTGTTTGACACAATCATGTGTGTATTCTGTCTTTGAATATTTCTGGAGATAACTTCTTCTGTTTTAAAGCAAAGTACATTTTGCTGGTTCTCAAAGTGATTAATAAGTCTGTCTCGTTTCAATTAGTAGCAATACGACAACCATCAAAATATCAGGTCAAACCGTTTCAAACTGAAACCCGGTATCATTTTGTCGAACTGAATCTCATCTGTGCACACATTTTGGGAGAAAAAAAGGATTAATTAAGAGGATTTTAAAGAAATGAAGTTTATTTTGATTTTACTTTCTTTTATCAGAATTGATAAAAGACGCTTCGTGCTGCTTTACAATCAGAATCGCATGGAAAATAAGTGTCTTAGGCCAATCCACTTCACGACTACCACCTCCCATTTATTATTTATTATGAAGACACATTTTCCTTAGCAAAAAACTAATTTTTGCTTTGTACTTTTTTAGATGCGTCTGCCACACTTAATTTCGAAATAGCAATTTTAGACATGTCCATGCACCTCTACAAGTGTTTGAGACAAATTTTATCATTTTTTTATATTCTTTCATTTTAGAACAATTCAACGTATGTAAAGGAGTAAATTTCAATAAATAGGTGGTTCTGTGTTCTATTGGCGGGTTTGAGAGTTTCAGACCGTGGATAACTGGAAAGCAGCAAAATATTTGAAGAGAGTGACCTGCATCTTAAAGTGATTCGCAATGAATTAAAAAAAAAATTGGAAATCGTAGCTGCAGCTCAGTGCTCCTTGGATACCTTGAAAACCGTGAAATGTGAGCTGGAGAATTGCGTTCAGGCGTCTCTTGAAGGACACCGTGATGGTCATGTGCACCAGGTTTAGGTCTTACCTGGAAGCCATGGTGGAAGATAAGGGCAGCTTCTCTAAGAGATGCACTCTGAATTTTGAAAATACATCAATTATTGTCCCAGATATGACGGGGTGTTTTCTTTCCTTTCCCAAAAGTGTCAAATTTGTCTTGAACACCCTGTATAAGAGCCTTGTGCATTTCAGATCATACACAAGGCCCTTATACAGGGTGTTCTAGACAAATTTGACACTTGAAGTGCATCAGGTGATGAGGCCCCAATTTCGGAGCTTTGGGGAGTATGAAGTTATCCCTTAGTTACCATTACTTCCGGGTCTACTCTGACCCAGAGGAATGGTAGTACCTGTCAGGCTCTCGTCTATTGATTGAATAGAAAACAAATAAATCTGCAACCAAATTATATACACAAGATGTACGGTGTCAGCATAAAGTGACCCAACTATAGTTGACTTGCTATAAAACATACAATCAATGTCTATAAGAAGCGTGTCCATCTATTGGTCAGTCCATTGGTCTTTCGTCGCTAAAGTGCAGATTTGATGGAAGAATGGTAAGAATACCCATTACTGCTTATTTAAAATGTTTATTAAATAAGTATGGTTATCGCTATTTGGTCTGCATATCAAACTATGGCAGCACAAAAACGTTGACTATTTTGTCATATAGCTGTACATAGGATTGAACGAAACGCCCAAACATTTAAATAGTAAACAATGTTGTGCTGTTGTAGTTTAATAAAGAGGCAGGCAACATGTAAATGTATCCTGTAATAAATAATATATATATATATATATAACTACTTGTTTGATATTGAAATGTGCCGAGATTCTCAGAGTTTGACTATTGAAGTATCTACCCCCTCTCCCCATTAGAAAATAATGTTTTGGACATTTTGAGATGAGGATTGATAATTAGGATTATTCGTGGACCCGCGGCGCAACAGATAAAGTGCTAAGCAATAACCAGTTCTAAGTGATAGTCTTCTGGAAGTTAAAAGTTCGATCCTCAGTAAAGGTGATACTAAGAATATAATTAAGAATTACTTCTACCCGGTCATGGTCGAGGGAACGGGAGACATCTACTCCCGTAGATTAAATAAAAGGTTCCGTTTGAAATTCTGTTCAAATTCCCGAGTTCGACAAGATGCACCTGAAGACAGTTAGAGGTTACATCGGCCGAAACGTTGTGAGAATAATATCAAAGATGAGAACAGTAGTCTGAATAATCCAAACGATATTAATTAGAAAATATGATTTTCTTTTTTCATGGCGGTATGATTGTAAAGAATCCTCGAAAGTTTTGATGTGTGTACAAAATGTTTGCACAAAATGTTTGCAAACTTTCTTTGCAATCAAATGATTGCTGTATAAATTGTGTGGTTATTATGTAAAGCGTTTTCTTTTTTTTTTTTTTTTTGTGCGCCTACGTCGGGTGGGGTGAAGGGTACAATGAATACTACAAGGTTTGATCACAATATGAATTCCAACTGAACAACAACATCTGGTTCCCATAAGTCAGTTTCCTTTGTTGGGGTGAAGCAAGGGAGAGGGGAAGGGCAAGAAGCTAGATATATGAAAGTGGGTGGGAGATGATTCTCTTTCTAAAAATGCTGTGTGCATTTGTTTCTGCAAATATTTCTGGGTTTAAAATGCAAATAGAAGAAATACAAATTTCAAATATAAATGGTTCCAATAAAGAACTTACCAGAAAACAAAGACTAATCTCGGCTACGGAAGAACAGAAAAACAAGCAGAATTTAATAGAATGGCAAAAAAATGTGGAGATCAGACTGATCTCATAAGAACTGTGTGCGTGTGTGTATGATATATATATATATATATATATATATATATTAGTTTTGAGATGGTAATATTTTTTATTAAAAAAACAAAACAAACAGCGAACAATGAAAAAAAGATGACTATAAAAATTGAAGGACTGCTGGAAATAATCCCAGCTAATCCTGCTCCCCTCCCCTCCAGCTCCTCTTCAAGATCAGCTTTAGAAGAAAAGAGCAGCTTTTTCTTTGCCATAATTCTTCAAGTACTTAAACCTTTTTGGTTGGTAGCTTTGTAGTAAAGTTAGCATAGCATTAACCCAGCAGCAGCATCACCCCCTTCACATCATGTCCCCACTACCCCCATACCCCCCCCTCTCTCTCTCTCTCTCTCTCTCTCTCTCTCGTTTTCAATTGTTATAAGTAGGGGTCTGCAATACTTAATAGTACCTCTCTCTCTCTTTCAAGTGTACAGGATACTACCTGTATGTGTAGGGCTGGGAAGAGTAGCTATGCACTAGGTTGACTGATTTCTTGACTCCTGATTCATTTGAAGGGAAACTAGGTTCTTTCTTTCTTTCTTTTCTTTTTTTTTTTTTTTGTTTGTTGTTGCAATAATGCTCTGATGTCATTTCTAAAGAGTTTATCCTGCTGCCTCTGCTGTTGAAGTGTAAATGTTTAACTGACTAATTGGTTTGTGGTCTATGAAAATTCGAGGGTAAAGGATGGTATAGCTGCCAAAGGAAGATGTCAAATACTAAGCCAGCTGAACCCTAACCCCTTCCCAGGGAGGAGGATGTGGAGAGCACTTAGATCATGGTGAAGGGGGTCATCTCACTCTTTAACCCATTTAATCTCCCCCCCCCCCCCCGACCATAATTATCACAAATGACCTCACACTACAACCAAATCCATTGTCCAGGCTGTCTTTATTTTATTTATTTTAAAATGTTTAATGCAGTTTTTTTTTTTTTAATTAATGAGTCACCATTTATCAAGACATTCAAGAATGAGGATTAATTGAATGATGAAAAATATTATGAGAGGATTGAGAATGATGAAGGGATGAACAAAATTTGATGACTTATGAGGACGGTTTTATGACAAGTATTTATTGACATTGGATTTGAAGACGACACAGTTGTAGTCTACAGAGAAGCATTCCTGTGGTAATGTGTCCCACAGATGGGAAGTTGTTAGAAATAAACTCTGTTCATGAAAATTGTAAGATTTAATCAGAGGGATCATGATCTGATTCTGATTAACGTTTGTTTTACATACTGGCATGTGTTGGATGGCTTTTAGAAATTGACTTCCAAGTTAACCTATCTCTGGTCAGGTCTTCATTTTCTCTCAAATCCATCTGTATCACTTCCTTTCCTGTTTTCCTTGGCCTACCCCTGCTACCTCAATTGTTCTATTGAGGTTTTAAAGAAGTTTTTTTTTACCTTGGTGATCTCATTGGAGCACAGGGTGGAGCAGGTTCAGGGAACTTATGTCATTACTAACCAGCATTATAATCAAGGGAAGAGTCTGTCAGGCATGTGTACACAGTGTATTGTATGGAAGTGAAACCTGGCAAGTGAGGTTTGAGAACATGCGTTGTATGGAGAGAAATAATATGAGAATGATACGATGGATGTGTAATGTGAGTCTTAAAGACGGGCTTAGATCTGATGACCTCAGAGGAAGATTAAATCTGGACAATATAGGGAGATGTGTGCAGAACAGGAGACTTCGATGGTATGGCCACGTTTAAGGAATGGGTGAGAGTTCTTGGGTTAGTAGATGTAGAACAGTTATGGTAGCAGGTCCAGTTCACAGGAGAAGGTCAAGGAAAACATGGGAAGAAGTGATAAAAATGGACTTGAGAGAAAGGGAGGTAAATAAATACCTGGACAGAGATAGGTTAGTTTGGACGTCAATTTCTTACAGATGTCTAATGCGTGGCAGCATGTAGAAGAGTAACTTATCGTGCCTTTGGTAACATTTATTTGTTGCATATTTGTTTTTTACCTCTTTTTTGTTCTGTTGACTTCAGTAAATTATACCCACCATACGTACTGTGTTCTTTTCAGCACTTCTGCCAGAGAAGTGGAAATCTCTCTAATCAAATTGACTAATCTTTTATCCACATGAAGTAAACTCACACGATTTGTCATTAGTCAGATTATTAAACACATTAAATTACTTGTTCAGCATTTTTCACAATTTCAGTTATTCTAAATGATATTTGAAGAAAATCAAAATAGATTTCCTCAAAAATCATTTAAGATATTGACTTCCATAATTTTCATGAACTTCTATAGAGCACTGGACCATCTGTAAAGAATTGAATATCCAGTGTAGCAGCAAGTCTTTGGAACATATACCAGAAGGAACTGTTGAAAATAAGTCATACACCACCACTATGACTATGCAGTCTCTACGCTACATACTTAGAAAACGGAGCGGTTAAACCTGATATAGTGATATGAGACAAGCCGAAGAAAGTAGCAACCCTAGTTGAAGTCAGTGTTCCTAATGAGGCTGGCTTAAACAGAGCTGAGAGGCAGAAGATAACTAAATACCAAGGTCTTATGTACGACATGAAAAAAATTGGAATTTTAAGATCTCTATCATTCCAATAATCATAGAAGCAATCTCTTTGCCTATTTGCATAAAGCTAAATTAAACTAAATATAGCCCTCATTATCCACCCTTACCTAGCAGCTGTGTTCCAAAATTCATAATGATCGGTTGAAAGTTTATATACAAATATACTATACATGCAAATATATAAACATACACATACCTAACTTATATATATATATATATATATATATATATATATATATATTTCTAGAGATGAAAGATGAGAATAAAACATTTTAAAGATACAATATTTTGATGTTCTAATAAATATTGTATCTTTACAATTTTTTTATTCTCATCTTTCATCTTTAGAATTGATTGCTCTATTCAATATATTGAGTTTTATATTATCACAATATATTATTATTAAACAATAATTCAATTATTTTTAATTTAATTCAACATTTAAATATTAAATATATGACAATAAAATACAATATATCATAAAATGAAATTCTGTGGAGACAAGATGTATGAAAAGGACAAAGGGAAAAACAAATTAAACAGAGGAAGAAATCATCAGAAAAACGGTGGATTTACCAGTTTCATTCAGATCAATGACCTCTTTAGAAAAACTTTTTATCAAGCCATTCGTTAATTTGAACGAAACCGGTAAATCTCTTTGTTCTGATGATTTATTCCTGTGTTTAATTTGTTTTTCCGTTTGTCTTTTTCATACATATATATATTATTTATTTACTGAAGGATTTTACAATAATATTGTGGGATCTGTGTTCATGCGGGATATTCAGAAACATCAAAGACATTTTACTTTTAAAATTTAAATAAAAAAACAGTCAAAATGGTAATATGAAGTTCAGAGATGGGAGCAGGACCCCACAGAGTTTCACATTCATACCCAGACCGCCGAATGTACCTATACTAGTTATTGTATAAAATGAGTTTGATAAGAAAACTGAACATATATTGTTTTTTTTATATATATACACGACTTTTCCATGTTTTTGTATTTTAAAGTGAAATAATCATTACAAAAAAAAAAGATTCAAGAAGAGTGAAAATGTTATCGACAAGTTTTAAACCACAAGAAAATATATCGATCCACATTTTTTTCTTTAAAAGTTCACATCTGGTGCATTTGTAAATTCACCCACATCCACTACGAGTAAAAAGTATTTGGCCACCCTCAAATATTTTAATATCTCATCTTGAAAGAATTATTTTTAATGAAACTAGTTAAGCACTTGAATGGTTTTATTTATTATAATAAATATAAGTCTTTCACAGTATTTTGAACCTTGGTATGATCAGTTATGTTTTGAAAACTTAATTGGAAGGTGTTTTTCTTCACGACTTACTAGCATGAACCTGACGTTTCCCGAAAGAGTTTACCACCACTTGAACTCACATTAGGCTGCATTGGGTTGAATTACTGCTTGCTAGATATTTACTGTCTTACCTGCCAATGTACCTCGTCCCATAATGACAGCTGATATTCTTATTTTGTTTAAATTAAAACCTAAATTTGCCAATATTCTTCGGGATCAAAACTTTTTTCCGTGCAAAATTTCTAAAACACGTGAACTTACACTTGAACAAAGGCGAGAGATCATTACTTAAAAGAAAAAGGTTTTCAAGCAGAGAAAGTAATTTTAAAAAATCCCAGAACTATAGTGGATTATATTCTTAAGAGACATCAGGAAACAAAACAAGACCAAAAGTAATTTAATCATTATCAAGGTAGCATGACAGAAGGTTGACGGCTCCAAACATCGCTGCACAAGTTAACCAATGTCATTAGAAAATATGGAGGATATATGAATTCATACCTTTCCCAAGGGTATTATTGAACGTGATGCAGTAGCCCTGACAGAAGTTGAACCCAGCATGCTGAGCCCAGAGTCTGCGCCTGTAACTACTATATATATATATATATATATACATATATTAAAATATTTGTTTTTATCTACATACATATATGTTTCATCCTTACGGGAATCGTCAGTGTAGAGAAGAATTATTCACACTGGTCCCCGTGCTCGAACCCTGGAACACTAGTTATATTTCAAACTCAAATTCCTACGTCTTTGCCCACACGGCCGTTGCCAATAACTTGGTATATATATATATATATATATACGGGTTATTGCAAAAAATATATATTCAAGTATATACTATTTATAATATCCGAAAATGTTCCAAATTGCAAGCTCAATGAAGTTGTATTGCACGCTTCAGAGCATATATATTTTATAGTTGCATTCCAATGACCATAGGAACAATTAATCCATAACCATAAGCTTCATCCGTTCTTCCAATTTTTTATCTTCACATGCCATATGTTTATGGTGGTTCGATGATAGATAAAGATAAAGATAAAGAGCAAATGAAAGTTATGGATTGATTGTTCCTATGATTGGAATGCAACTATAAAATATATATATATATATTATAGTTACATTCCAATCACCATAAGAACAATCAATCCATAACCATAATTTTCATCTGAGGATGCTCTTATTTTTCTCAGGACCAGTTGCACAATGCGCAGAATAACAGGTGACAAAGTCCTGCGCATTATGAAGACCAAGTTCCCTCAAACTGTGATGATCTTTGGGTGTATTTCCAACGAAAACCACATCATGCCACCCCACATCTTCGAAAAGACTCGGACTCAATTGAGATGGCTATATTGAGTTGCTGTTCACTGTTGCCAAGCACTAGGTGGAAAGGGTGGATGTGGGAAGGCCATACACGTGACAGCAGAACTCAGCTCCATGTCACACCTTAGGGAAAACCCAGAAATGGCTGTCTGAGAACTTCCATCACTTCACCAGTCCCAAGATCTAGCCCCTCGACTTGACTGCTTGCAACCCCGTAGACTATTATATATGGAGTGGTGTTCAGGTATCTCTTGAACGACACCATGAAGGTCGTATGCGCCACTTCCAGGTCCCACCTGAAGACCGTAATGGAGGCTCAAGGCGTTTTTGTTTTTTTAGTGAACTGTATTCAGTAAAACTCGGCTTTAGTATAATATGCATTTCTGTGTGAATGTAAGCATTTGAGAAATAAAAAAAACAACTAGATACATAAAAGTGCAAGTCACTGCCTTGTTTATTAGACTCTACCTCTCATTGTTGGACATTTAATAAGTATTTTCATGTTTTTTTTCTTATATAATTTGTTTTTCCTTTTGGGGTTTTCGGATGAGTATTCATCCTACTTCAACCAGTTGAAATGCAAACTCTGGTTATTCAAAAAAATAACTTTGTACATGTTTTTTATTTTTAAAGAAATATATATATTTTTAGCAGTTTTTAGCATCAATTTGTGGTATGCCCAGGTGGGTTTAAAATACATCATTTTTTAATTTGATTATTCCATGTATAACATATAATATATATATATATATATATATATATATATATATATATATATATATATATATATATATATATATATATATATATAGTTATGAAAATATATTTATGGCAAATAAGCTACACAGAGGCTTTCGTGTTTCCTCCCCGTAGAGAATCGTCAGGCTAAAATGCAATGGAAGGAAACGCAGAAGCCTCTGTGAAGCTTATTTGCCATAAATATATTTTCATAACTTACTATATAGCTATACTGATAAATAAAAGATTATATCTCCTTATATCATTTTATGTGGATACATTAAATATATATATATATATATATATATATATATATATATATATGTATATATATATATATATATATATATATATGTATATATATATATATGTATATATATATATATATATATATATATATGTATATATATATATATGTATATATATATATATGTATATATATATATATGTATATATATATATATGTATATATATATATATGTATATATATATATATATATATGTATATATATATATATGTATATATATATATATGTATATATATATATATATATATATATATATGTATATATATATATATATATATATATATATGTATTTTTATGTAATTATTGTTATTGGTGATTGTAGCGTTCGTTGTTTTTTTGCTTACTATTATTTCGATTGTCTCACTTTCCTAAGTGATTAAGATGCAGAAAATTGCATTATTAGTCGCCCTTAACTTCATAGGACGTATTTTTTCCGTTAATATATACAAGTAATCCATGGACACGTGTTTCTGGCTCACAGCCGTCATCAGCATGGCTAACTTAGACAGAGATCGAACCTTCGATATTGATGTCTGTAGTCCAGCGTTCTACCACTGGACCAAGACACTCTATCTAGAAATATGTACGATTTTTATCACCTAAATATTTAATGTATTTTTATGCAATATATATATATATATATATATATATATATATAAGCACACAGAGGCGTCATAAACAAATCTTCATCTGTTACATTCAATTAGTAATGACACGTCACTTCTCTCCTATTAATAATAATAATCCCACCTGTGCTGATTCTGATACACTACTTCCTTGATGCTGGATTACGAGCACACGACCACATATCAGCGGCTTGAGCGTCTCTTAATAACAAGATATTCGCCCTCACATTCCCGTGCATATTGTTGAATTCTTGAATTTACTACAAACGCAGACACTTTTGTTTGTTTTTGTGGCTTTAGGCCGATCTCAATTCTGTGCGTTCTAAAGTACCAATTAACTGGAGTCACATTCTTCTTCCTTTTCAAATGTATTCTCTCGTCTCACCGGCCTTTTGTCCGACATCACGACACTACTTTCTCTTTTTTTTTGTTTCATACTGATTGGGATGCTCCTTTCTTATCCCCCGCAGGCATGTGCTATGACCCCTTCGAAACCAGGTATTTCATACCCTAACCCTAACCCCATTACCTGTTAGACTCTTACTTTTGACACCAGCTACTATTTCACGTATTATATTTATAAAAGAATAATACAAACAAATCTGGAGCAATTATTAGTTTGTTGTTGTGTTTTTTTTTAGGGAGGAGGGGGCCCTTATAGTATCATGTAAATCGTAATCCTCCACTCTATAATGAAGACTAATGTGTATTTATTTGTATGTTTGTGTATATATTAAATTCCCAGAACAGTTTTTCATGGTCAACTGATGATCCCTTAAATAATGTTAGAAGCAAACTAATATAATAACTGAAAAAGTTAAATTTACTTACATGAGTGACTTTCCACTGAACGACTTGGGACGTAAGTTTTTTTGTTTTTTTTTTAAATTTTTCTTTTTAAATATAGTTGAGAGACTTCCAAGACTATATATATATATATATATATATATACAGGGTGGGCAAAAATAAGGGTCCTATTTTTTAAAATTCATAACTTTTTTATTTATTGATTTTTTTAATTTTTTTTTTTTTAGAATAAGTAAAGGACCCCTTCCGAAGCAAGCATGAGCCGTATTAGCCCTAAGGAACGTACCCTCATTTAGAAAACATTATTTTTGCTTAAAAAACTCAAAACAGTGTAAAAAACAATACTTTAGTTTTTGTAAGTTTTAAGAAGTGTTTTTCGGCTAAAATTTGTTTTGTTTATTTCAAAATATCTCGGAAGGGTCAGTCTACACACACATAAAGTTTGGTGAGTTTAACTTTTATTTTGTGGAAGTTATTCAAATTCAAGTTATTCAAATTTAAAGATAGGACCCTTATTTTGGCCCACCCTGTATATATATAAAATGTAAATAAATATATATACTTCCATCTCGTCCCACAAAAGTTAGTGAGTAAAAGTTAATGCCTTTTTCTAGCTCCCAGTCGAAACAACTATGAAGTGCTGAGGGGGAGCGAGAAAGCAAATAGCAAATCCGATAACCACCTCAGATTTACCCTAGCACCTGAAATGAATACAGAAACAAAAAGTCAATGGTGTTTTTTTTGGTTTTTTGGGGGTCTTGAAAATGCTAATAATTTATATATGAAAAATTAAATTACTGACGTAATTCTCTAAATTTTATATTGTTTTAGTTATATATCTAGGTAAATAGCGAGAGCAAACATTGGGAACCATATTTTTTTTCGACATTTTTGACAGGCACTGTACACTAGTGTATGTATGTCTATAATATATATTCATATTTTTATTTAAAACTAAGATCTTCTCAGGTGAAAAGTCTGTTCTTTCACTTCGATGTTCCTATTAAAAAAGGAAAGAAGAAGGAAAAAAGAAAAACTGAAAGGTCACATGATCAAATTTAAAATAATTAGAACACTAAAAACAAAACGATGTTTGTTCACATTACATTTAAATTCTGCATGTTGGTAGTGTTGGGGAAACAGGGAGCAGGAAGAGAATTCCAAAAGCAAGCAGTTTGAGAAAAGAAGCTATTAGAGTAGAAAATTTTCCGGCATCTAGGGACCTCTACGGTGAAGGGGAGGAATTTTGCTGCTAGTTTGGTGGATTAGGGTTATTTTCTTTGAGGGGGAACAAATGCAGGAAGTTCATTGGAGCACGTTCCACAGAAGTACTTGTAAAACAAGCAGAGGGGTGCAACACTGTGGCGATAGTGCGAGACCTATTAGCTTAGAAATTTTTTTTTTGCACCCTGTTTAAGTAGGAGAGACTCGTGGTTGGTGCACCAGCCCAGATGTGGCAACAATACTCCATGCGAATGGTGGCTTTATAGAGATATAGGATACTGGCAGATGTGAAAAGTTTTCTAGTCCAATAGAAGGAGCGAACCTTCTTTGCAGCAGACTTGGCAACGTCTTCTATGTACTTACTCCATTTCATGTTAGGTCGAAGAGTTTGAACGTTGGACTCTCATGAAGGGTGCTATCCGTCATGAAAATCGCTTTTTAAAGGGTTAATGATTAATTTTTTAAGCATTGAATTCATATTGATAGGTGTTGATTTTGTTTCTAGTCATCAGACTATAGGTTCAAAAAAGGGGTGTGAAGGAAGAGAAGAAAGAAAATAAGAATGAATTTGTGAGCTGCAAAAACTAGAAATATGAACAAAAGCCGCTTAATAAATAAATAAATAGAGCTGATGATATACATTCAAATAAATGAAGCTTACCACCAGCGTTTCATCAAAGTATGATAAACAAAAAACAATATATAGTTATACACATACTAGCAAATTTACCCAGTATTGGCTGGGTATAAAATATGATGAATATCACTAATAAAACTTGGAGAAAAGTAATTAATCCCCTCATTCCATCCATTTATGCATGTGTTAACATGTGCGTATGTGTTTTTGTTTGTGCATTCACTTTACTGGCCATTAGAGTTGGGCGGTTTTGAAATTTTGGTTTCGGTATCGGTTTCGGTTTTTTCCCCTTAAAACCTCGGTTTACGGTTCGGTTTTTCGATTTTTTTTTTTTTTTAATTTTTACTATGGAAGCTTTTCATTCTCTTGTGTGATGATTAGTTATTATTCAACGTTTAGTTAAATTATGCCACTGTTTCGATAATTTTGTGACTGAATCATTCTCCATGATATGAATCATATAAGTTTTAAGGTGTTGACTGTTGTAATCAAAGTTCTGATACCTTTTCAAAAGTTAACTCGTTAAAACAGTGACCAAAGATTCATGAAAGATTTCTGAAGAATAAAACTGAGTTTGAATATACATTCTATCTAATTCATCAGAAGCTAAAATATAACTCGAATAAAGTGATACTAGCATTGGCAACTACTTTTTTTCTTTTTAAATGTTTATACTCGCTCGCTACTTTTCGTTTTTACTTTTACAACAAGTATTTTTTTTTAATTTCATTTTAATAACTTATTTTTTTAGATAACTCTGAAACAAACATAAATAATTATTTTACAATTTTGAGTTGAATCAAATAGATTTTCGACATCATACGGAATGCGTTTGATTTTTTCTTTTTCATTTGAAAATAGTTTATGCTAAAAATATGATGTCATGTTGTCTGTCGTATTTCTCTTTTTTTCATTTGAAAATTCAAAATGTTAATGATAAACAAACTGTAAACGAAGATTTCTTCCTACAAGTCAATTAAATGTTTTTATCATATATTTGTTCAATCTGTCCTCTTACTAATATAACATCTTTTGGTAATATTCAATTTTATTCAAATCGGAAAATCTTTTCAACCGTGTTTCCTTGTATATGGTGGCTTACTGTAGTAAAACCACAATACCGAACGGTTACAGTTTAAAAAAAAAAAAACCGATTCGGTATGGAGACGAAACCGAAAAACCGCGGTTTTTCGGTAAAACCGCCCATCTCTACTGGCCATAACCGCCTTCACACGTTGTGCCGGTCCAAAGGTTGTTGTGCGATCTCGTCTCCGTGCTGCAACAAAGACTCTCATGCCAAGTAAAAACCACGAGTCTAATTTATCAACAAGTAACAAATTTATTTGCTGGATGTTACAAAAGATACTTGTGTTTCCAAGTTGAATGGCAGACTTGAAAATGAGATTTCTTTATCTCGGTGAAATAAAATATATGTCCAGCACGACCCTTTAGTTAAGAGACCCAGATGGGCCATCCTGCATCCAAGGGCACCCAGCTTCAACTGCCCACCAGCTCTCCCCCCAAAAAACCCAACTTCCTGTTCTGCCCAGTGCCCAATGGGCCAGATCTCCCCTCCCATCTCTTCCTTCCTGGCCGGGTCTTTCTCACTGGTCATAAACGACCCAGGCACTGACCACTTGATATATCCCTGAGATAAATGTCAGACAGTGAACATCCCAGCATGGGTCCAGCCTTTTACATGATAATTTAACTGAACATCTTGAAACAGATGACATAGGGTCGTATAGAGACGATGGTTTGCTGATAGTACACCAAAGATCTGATCAAAAATGTGACAAGGAAAAGGATTTTCAAAGAGATGAAAATTATGGGTTTCAAAGTGGAGATAAATTGAAACATGAAATTAGTATAGAAATTATATTATTGAAAGTCTTGGCAATGAATATCTTAAATAAAATAATTCAGATGTTAATAGTTATATATCTTCAATATTTGGAGAAAACCTCTCCATGAAGAATAAAGAATTGTGATCAGAGTCCTTTTTCGTTTTTCTTTAGTTTTTTTTCTTAAAAAAAAAATGTTTTTTCCAAATCTGTTATTATAACAATTTGTCTGCAAAATTAAAACATTTGTTCAGAACAATGGTTAAAAAAATTTAATGAACATAAATATTAATTTGTCATTGAACAAAATAACATAACTTTTTATTATACACTATTGGGACTTGTGTCCCGGCTTTGCCCGGGAAAATTGAGGAAATCAACAATCTCAACCACCAGAAGTAAATTGACTGGAAAATACCAGAAAGACTTTTTTCACCCAAAATGCTGAGCCGTTATCCGTTAACATTAAGTCAGTGTTTAAGAAAGTCCATTTCTCGGGTTGTTGGAATAATTCATGAAGATTGCAAACATAGTCTAACTAGGTGGAGAGATAAGAAACTGCTATAATTTGCATTGTATGTAGCATAGAAATTATATGATTGAAAGCCTTGGCAATGCATATACTAAATAAAATAACTCTGGTGGTAATAGTTATTAATATATTTCTAATATTTAGAGAAAAGTGTCTTGAAGAATTGTGATGAAGACTATTTTTTTTTCTTTGAATAAAAAGAGACTTTGTTGCTAAGTGTGTTTATATCTTTTTTTGACAGATAACTGATTAATATCACTCAGTAGAGAGGAACTATAACACATTCTGCTGACTTTTAATTTGATTGAAGTGTGACCTCCACAGAATAGCACCCATGGAATCGTTAATAAAATTCACCAGCCTTTCTGCAATCCATATTTGGTACAAATTATCTTCAGTCTAGGCCTGATTTGTGCACCAAATTTCAGTCATGAATGTCTAACAGTCATTGTTTTATCACCATTCAATGATATGGGGTCGGTGTCAACTTTGGTGATCGTCTCAGCAGTAGGTGTGATCCTGAATGGGCTTCATACTCACTGGACCTTAACCCCCCCAGATTTTTATCGGTGGGATTTTCTTAAAGATAATGTCTATCAGAACAATTCCCAGACTATTCCTGAACTGAAGAGAATCATCACAGCTAAAATCAGGGAAGTGTCAAGAGAGGAATGTGACGTCAGAGTTGGTGACAATTTTGTACATCAAAAAAAGGGATAAAACCCAATGAGGACACAGCTCACACTCTGACTTCAACGAGACTGTTAAAGCTCAATTTTAGCAGATTAATATGAAACTAATAATCGATTTGTTACAACAGTCAATAAAATAATGTGGCTCACAATTACTGGGCGTTTTCTCTGACCTCTTTCCTTTTTATTTCTGTCTTTGCTTCCCGTCCCAAGTCAGATTTCAGACATTAAATAATCTCAGTTAATTGTTTTTAACCAATGAGAATACAGATTATTTGTTGGTTCATCTTTTTAACCAATGAGAATACAGATTATTTGTTGGTTCATCTTTTTAACCAATGAGAATACAGATTATTTGTGGACTCACCTTTTTAACCAATGAGAATACAGATTATTTGTGGACTCACCTTTTTAATCAATGAGAATACAGATTATTTGTGGACTCACCTTTTTAACCAATGAGAATACAGATTATTTGTGGACTCACCTTTTTAACCAATGAGAATACAGATTATTTGTGGACTCACCTTTTTCTTATTAAGATGGATTTGCTTATTGCAGTGCAATAATCAGTCGTTCTGTTTCTCATAACTTGTGAGTTCGATCCTTATGAGTAACCTATGATGTCAACATTAGCTTAATTTTCAATCTATACACCAGGAAAGGACAGACCAATTTATGACCGGGATGCTTTAAACTCGTCACATCCACCACATCATATCCAAGTGTGCTTATCATTGAACGGCAATAGAAGAAAGACTGTTGAACATTCATGATGGAAACTTAGTGGACAAGTCAGGCATACTATGAAGTTTATTTGTACCAAATATGGATGGATTGCATAAAGGATTGTGCATTTTATTAACGATTCCATGGGTGGCTTTTGGAGATGTCACCCTATCGAAGGAGCGTTGTTATTTCCAAGCTTCTTTCTGCCAGAATAGTTGCCCTAAAATGCTTCAAAGTCTACTCTACTATTTCATCTGTAGTAAAGGGGGGGGGGGTAATTCATACCTTTCCCAAGGATATTATAGAGTCTACAGTTACTTTCATTTCCAACATTTTGATAGCCTGTAACAAAAACACCTGGTCTTCCCAAACGAGCACCCATCTAACTACTAACCAGACTGAACGTTGCTTAACTCTTATGCAGTGATCTGAAGAACTGGTGTATCAACATGATATAGCCATAAATATAAGTAGCAAGTTAGAAAAAGTAATTTAGAATACTACAAGAAAACCAGGATGTTAGATCCAATGTTTGTGTATATGTGTACATGCAATGAAAGATGACAGGAATGGTATTTAGAATTAAGAAATCGCCGCTTAACTTTCTAAGTTTTATGTTTGTTCTGTTCTCAAATTCCAAACTTCTTATCTTTGTCCATTCTTCAAGCAAAATCACCATCTTGTATGACATCAAAGTTGATTAAACAAATATGTCTTTTTGGAAAGGCAATCGGGCAGCAAGCTAACTTACCACACATTATGTGGACGTGTAAATATTTTGAAAACAAGTTCCTTTTTACATATTAATCCATTTTATATTTTTTAAATGCTCACCAAGATGATTTTATTTTGTTCCTTCTCTGTTGAACCCATGTTCCAATTTGCTGCTTGTTTTCTGTCCTCGATTTTCAAGAATGTTCCCCAAGAAGCCCGCAGAAAAATATGGACTCGTCTCTCGCTGTTCATAAACGACTGTGTCAATAGAATCCCAAATTCTCTAGTCCCAAATCCATGTTCATATTCCAATATTTGCCGTTATTTTTGTCACTAGCGACATAATGTACCTTGTTGTTGGATTGAGGAAAGCCGGCGGCAAAAACTGAGTAAATATTTGTGAGCTGTTGTCTGCAGAGTACAAATCACAAAGTTGTAAATCAGAGGGTCCGAAGTGTCAGGCGAGTGAATTATTGCTGTTACCAATAACTGACATGTTTTAAGTGGCCGATTTTTTTACTTTTGAATCGTTATAATCATTCTTATAAAGCTAATGGTAATTAGTATTCGTCTCCTCCCTCTTCTCCTTCTCCTTTTCTCCTTCTTCTTCTTCTTCTTGTTTATTCTTCTTCTTCTTCTCCCCCTTCTTCTCCTTCTTCTTCTTCTTCATTTTTCTTCTTCCCCTTCTTCTTCTTCTTCCTCTTCCTCTTCTTCTTCTTCTTCTTCTTCTTTTTCTTTTTGTACTTCTTCTTCTACATCTCCCCTCCTTCTTTTTCTTCTTCCCCCTTCTTTTTTCTTCTTCTTCTCCTTCTTCTTCTTCTTCTTCATTTTTCTTCTTCTTCTTCTTCTTCTTCTTCTTCTTCTTCTTCTTCTTCTTCTTTTTCTTTTTGTACTTCTTCTTCTACATCTCTCCTCCTTCTTTTTCTTCTTCCCCCTTCTTTCTTCTTCTTTCTTCTTCTTCTTCCTCCTCATTCCTCTTCTTCTTCTTCTTCTTCTTCTTCTTCATTTTTCTTCTTCTTCTTTTTCTTTTTGTACTTCTTCTACTTCCCACCTTCTTCTTCTTCTTCTTCCCCTTCTTCTTCTTCTACCCTTTTCTTCTTTTTACTTCTCCTTACTCTCCTCCTCCTTATCATCATAATTATTATATGACCACTTTCATGAAAGAACATTTATTATTGAGAAGACAAGGAAACTTATTCAAAAAATCAACTACAAATTGTTGTTTTTTTTATTTAAGCTTATTAAAATATTATTTTTTGTTTTAATTTTGAGAAAAACAAAGATGCAATACAATTACTGATTGCTCCATTATAGATAACGTTGGCCTTGTGCCAGACTAAGCAAGGGTAGAAGAGTAAATGTTGGTATGAATTACAAGACTCGTTCTATAACAAGGGTGTTAGGAAAGAAGGAAATAAAACAACCGAACAGAAATATTTCTATAAATATATTTCTATAAATATATTTCTAAAAATATATTTATATAAATATATTTATATAAATATATTTATATATATTTATATATATTTCTATAAATATATTTATATAAATATATATAAATTTATATATATTTCTATAAATTTATATATATTTATATATATTTCTATAAATATATTTATATATATTTATATATATTTCTATAAATATATTTATATAAATATATATAAATTTATATATATTTATATATTTATATAAATATATATAAATTTATATATATTTATATATTTATATAAATATATATAAATTTATATATATTTATATAAATATATTTATCGAAATATATATTTCTATAAATATATTTATATAAATATATATAAATTTATATATATTTATATAAATATATTTATATAAATATATATAAATTTATATATATTTCTATAAATATATTTATCGAAATATATATTTCTATAAATATATTTATATTTATATAAATTAACAATACATACAGTTGAAAGTTCATGTTACGTACACAAACACCAGACCGTAAATTGTTTCTTTTTTGTACAAATAAGAAAAATTAATTCTTCTGTAACAAGAGTGTGTATGTACATGAGTTTCTCTGTGAGAACATATATGCCCACCATGTGGACGACATTGTATGATAGCAGTCCTTTGCCCCCATTCACCTACAAGCAAAGGAGGGGGGGGCAGAGTTTGGAGAGTCTTTTGTTCTTGCTTGCTGACAGGCCTGGCCTTATGGCAGGCAGTGGAAGAAGAAAAGTCTTATCTTATTGCTGTCTGCTCAGCATCTCTTGCTGTTTTTCAGTCAGCATAAAACCCTAAAAAATTAAAGAATTACTTAGTCGCCTGATTGGTTAATACATAACCAAGTCACACCAGTACAATACCTCTCCGAAAAAAATAGATACGAAATAGTTCGTCACTGCTAGAAAGCCTAATAAATAAGTTGTTGGACTTCTATAAAAATGTCAACGTGTTTCATTATACTGATTGAGTTAATAAAATATTTTATTAAAAAGGAAAATTAAAACTTTGTGAAAGGGGAAATAGTGATGATTGTGTGTTACTAGCATAGACTATGAACCTTGTGTGCTCTGTTCAAGTGTTGTTACGGTTATTGTATTACTTTTAATAATACCATTGTCCTCTGGATTAAATAGTAGGGTAGTCTAGACTCTAAATTCTTGGTAAGGTACAATTAGTCAGAGAGAAAGAAAACACCGAAATAACACTAGTTGTGTTATTTCTGTTAGCCTATTACTCCTATCAGTCTTCTTGAAAAGTTATAGCATGAAAAGCAAGAGAATTGCCTCGAGAGACGTGGTCGCCAACCTTCAATCATGAAGGAGGCTCAGACAAAAAAAGAGAAGAAATGAAAAGCACATTGCAAATTTATAACCGAAATATTTTCTGATGAATTTTCATGGCAGCGATCACAAAGTTTCATTCTTTCTGTCAAAGTCGTAGGAACCAATGCATTTCACTATGAAAATAAATCTTTGATCTGTAAATAGTCATTGCAATGAATCTTGAATCCTTTACTTGCAAAGTAAACACTAAGCGAGAATTGCGTTGGTGAATCTAATAAAGGCTCTTATATTATTCAGATGTTTAAGGTCTTTCCTATTCAGAAAATTCTATGTAAGTGATAAGGCCAAACTTGTTATCTCTCTCTCTCTCTCTCTCCCTTTCTCTCTTTCCCTTTCTCTCTTTCCCTTTCTCTCTTTCCCTCTCTCTCTTTCCCTCTCTCTCTTTCCCTTTCTCTCTTTCCCTCTCTCTCTTTCCCTCTCTCTCTTTCTTTCTCTCTCTCTCTTCCTTTCTCTCTCTCTCTCTTCCTTTCTCTCTCTCTTTCTTCCTTTCTCTCTCTCTTACTTTCTCTCTCTCTCTTCCTTTCTCTCTCTCTCTCTTTCTCTCTCTCTCTTTCTTTCTCTCTCTCTCTACCTTTCTCTCTCTCTCTCTACCTTTCTCTCTCTCTCTCTACCTTTCTCTCTCTCTCTACCTTTCTCTCTCTCTCTCTACCTTTCTCTCTCTTTCCCTTTCTCTCTCTTTCCTTTTCTCTCTCTTTCTCACTCACTCTCTCTTTGTCACTTTCTTTCTCTCTTTATCTCTCTCTTTCCCTCTCTCTCTCTCTCTCTCTACCTTTCTCTCTCTCTCTACCTTTCTCTTTCTCTCTCTCTTTCCCTTTCTCTCTCTTTCCCTTTCTCTCTCTCCCTTTCTCTCTTTCTCTCTTTCTCTCTACCTTTCTCTCTCTTTCCCTTTCTCTCTCTTTCTCACTCACTCTCTCACTTTCTTTCTCTCTTTATCTCTCTCTTTCCCTCTCTCTTTCCCTTTCTCTCTCTCTCTCTTTGTTCATGTAGGAGTTCTATTCCATTAATATGCTGCACATTACCAACCAGCCGGAGCTTCTAATCCATCGGAGATGTATTATTCCAAATGATTAAATGAGCGGATTCAGGATTATGGATCATTCAAGATATACAATCTGATTAGAGGTTATTATTTATTTTGTAGATATCCACATCGAACCAGAGTGAATAGATTACCGACGGTGCACCATGTACAATGTAAGGTTACTCATTGAATGTTAATAAAATCCCGATGGGGGATGCAGTAGATTAGGGGGGGGGGGAGAAATTGGAATTAATTTCTCTTTGCATACATTGCTTCCCAGCTGAATGGGTATCACTGCTAAATTTGTTGATTAATAGATGCAGAGGAATTGGTACCAATTTTGTTTCCTTGTCTTTTATCAGCCAAATTGTCTATAATATTTATTGTCTACAGAATTACAATTTGTACTTCACTGCTTGCAAAACGTCTTGTAATATTACCCTTTTAAATATGTGTTCTTGACACCCTTGTTGGAAGTTCTTTCTTTTTTATTCATTTATTAGGATAGAATAATTATTCCTTAGTAAAGTTTTTATCTTCAATTGTAGTTAAACTTGCTACCAGTATGTACAAGATGTCCACTGTCTCTGTGATTGTTTTAATTTTATTACTGCTGAATTTATCGTTATTATTATTGTTAAATGTTTCTACCTAGTCTGCTTATGATTTGAGGTCTACATGCATCTACTTCCCTTATCGGTTCTAATTTGCTGTATAATTGAGAATGTTGAACTCTAATTCATTGATACTGTCTTTTAATTTTGTATCAATACCCTGTGCTGACGATGATATCTGATATTAATAAAAAAAATATATGATCTCAGAAACGATCGGATACAATCTGTTATGCTGGATTCGTGGAATGCAAATTGATCACACGGTATAGACATCAAAGTTCGAAGTCTAACAAAGCAGCAAAAATTACAGTATAGTACACCATTAATTACACAGCAATTCGAGAAGTGGGAAGGTAGGGATATGACAATTTCTATCCTCTTCGAAAGAGCATACATAACAATGAAAGCAGACATGAAAAGGGACGCAATAGGAGAAAAAAGAATATCAAAATTACAACAGTAGAAAATGTAGACACCATTAGAAAAAAAATATTTACAAAAATTGAAAGTGAAAAATTAAAATTGATTAAAATTCAGAATTAATTAAATTAAAAATTGTTAAAATTGTTTATGATATTTCACCCCAAACTAGGCAGGACGCCACTGTAAACGTAGGGGCTACTGAGAATTAGCGAGTAGGTTTAGGGTGTAATTCTAAGTTGGGAGCTGTGCAGTGAGATGTCTGTTAACATTAGTTTTAAACCTCTGCATATCGGTACTGTCAGGGAAACAGGGGGCAGGGAGGGAGGTTTAGAGGCCAGCAGCACGAGGAAAGAAGCTATTGAAGTAGAAGGCTTTCCGGCATCTGGGGACCTCCACAGTGAATGGATGGGATTTAGCTGATTGTCGAGTTGGTCTAGTGAATTTACGTCTAGGGGGCACCAGTTGAAGAAATCGATAAAAATTCACAGCTTATATCCCATAATTCCTTTATCAACCTAACAACATTTATAACATTTTATAAGATTAGGTGTTGCTGTCCTTGTAAAAAAATATATATGATACTAAATGTAAGTTAATTAACGTTTGTTTCCCTAAGGCTTTTTTTTATATATTGTAATAATACAAAATATGTGCAAAATTATACCTCAGTTCTGGGATTATGTTTGAAAAAAAAAATCCCTTTTAATTATTCTAATTAGCCATAATTTATGATTAACTGAACAATCTATGTATTTCTCTCGTCCCTGCTCTCATTCTATGTTGATTCAACCACTCTCTAATGTCGTTGTCAAGATTTACAGAAAAAGTGACTCTCTCTTGTCAGCATGATTATCTAATTTACATGTGTGTCTGTACGCACCACACACACACATGTAATTTAGACTGCAAAATAATAAGTCTCTTTACGTCTATAAAAGAATAATAATATTTCTATATATAATTCCTTTCTTGGGAACCTCCCCCGCTCTCCCCCCTCCCCCCAAAATGGTGCCAGCCTAGGCTGATACTACACAAAATATTTGTAGAGGATCAAGGAGGATGAGAAGACCGAGGAGGGACAGCACAAACCGGACCTCCACTGGAAGTGCGGTGAGTGCTGGGACCTCGGAAAGGTTTATTGCCACCCAAACCCCAGAGAAGACCAATGGTCCTTACCAGCGAGAAATCAATGGTAAACGGTTGCTGCGATACCGCAAGGTTATTTGCCGTGGCTATCGAAAAGAGGTGGAGAATACTGGAAATCTGGGGAGACTTGTTGTCACTCAGACTCCAGGGAATACCATCGGTTGTTGTCGGTGAGCAATCACTGATGATGACCTTTGTGAGAACTCCTAGTGAGTACAAATAATAATAATAAGAAGAAGAAGAAGAAGAAGGATAATATAGAAGTAAAGAGACTTATTATTTTTAGTTTGGCAAGAAGAATGTTTTAAAAGATGTCACAGATTATAGATTTTTATATAAAATCGAAGTAGAATAAGTAGTGGTTGTGACCCAGCGGGTCACGCGTACGTCTAGTATGTATGTGTTTATATATATATATACACACACACACATGCACAGAATGGAAACCAGGAAATGTGTATGCTCATCCAAGATAATCACGTTTTTGCTAAAAAAAAAAGTTTGTTTAGTATTGTTTTATTTATTTTATTTATTTGTTCTGGCTTCCATTTCTGTCTATCTAATCATCGTGCAACTGATTTTAAACGAATCCTTAAAAGATTTTGGTTTGGGATTATCTTCATTTAGCGTAAACTTTGCAAGATGCAGACACTTTCTAAAGCTGCTGTGTGGATTAACACGGTCTCTTCATATCAATTGTAATAATATTCGGCAGCGAAAAGAATAGAATCTGTTCGTCTATGTTGGCAAGATTATGGCAACATTTTCTTGAAAAGATTTTCTCTCTCTTCTCGAACCATAACAAAAAGCAATTCTCTTTTGGCAGCAACAATGGCGCGAAACAATGATAACAAATTATTTGCTGCCTCACTTTCATTTCTTTTACTTATTCATTTTTTTCTTCTTTCTTTGAAATTCTGAAAGAAAAAACTATGGTCTCCAAGTGATTGTATTTATGATCTCTCTCTCTTTCTCTTTCACTCTTTCCTCTTTCACTCCCTCTTTCCCTCTCTTCCAACTTTTGTCTCCCTCTTCCTTCTTTCTCTCTTTTCTTCCTTCCCCTCTCTTTCCTTCCTTCCCCTCTCTTTCCTTCCTTCCCCTCTCTTTCCTTCCTTCCCCTCTCTTCCTCTCTTCATTTCCCTCTCTTCCTCTCCCTCTCTTTCTCTTCCTCTCTTTTTCCCCTCTCCTTCTCTCTTTTTCCCCCTCTCCTTCTCTCTTTTTTCCCCTCTCCTTCTCTCTTTTTTCCCCTCTCCTTCTCTCTTTTTTCCCCTCTCCTTCTCTCTTTTTCCCCCCTCTTCTTCTCTCTTTTTTCCCCCTCTCCTTCTCTCTTTTTTCCCCCTCTCCTTCTCTCTTTTTTTCCCTCTCCTTCTCTCTTTTCCCCCCTCTCCTTCTCTCTTTTTTTCCCTATCCTCCTCTCTTTTTTTCCCTATCCTCCTCTCTTTTTCTCCCTCTCCCTCTTTTCCCTCTCCCTCTCTCTTTTTTTCCCTCTCTCCCTCTTTTTCTCTTTTTCTCTCCTCTTCTCTCTTTTTCTCTCCCCCTTCTCTCCCTCTCCCTCTCCTTATCTAGAAGGATTTCTCATTCACTGATTAAGGACAGAACAGACGAAGTGTAGTACCTTTTTACTTGCCTCCCCACAAGGGCAGAGTTAGACACATGGTCGGTTTATAATGTGGGAGAAAAACCAGCTGCACAAAAAGGAGAATTCTGGTTTTGTCCAAAAATAAAAATTGCCTCAGTCTAGAAGGATTTTTCCTTAACTGACTGAGGACAGATGAAGTGTGTTTATTTGCAGTAAATATTTAAATAATACATTTAAAACAAATTAGGCACAAGGCCATCAAAAAATTGGGCGTCGTTGGTCATCCTTGGTCTAAAATGATAAAAATGTCTTACTCTTAACTAGAATCGTCTCAGTCACCACAATACCACATTTACTCTAGGGGCCATCCTACTTAAGATATCCTCAGATTTGTTCGAAATTTTTATTTTTATAAATATATTTATATACAGAAATTCATTGGAATAAAATGGGGAGTGGGAGAAGTAAAAACAAAAGAACGGTTAGTAAGACCCTTCCACTGTTTTCCGGTTTATTCAGAACCGAAAACAAGCAGGTCGATCCCTAAATGGGAGTGGGATCTAAATGGGAGAAAACAGAAAACAGAGAATGGGTTGCGTCCTTCCAAGATAAATACAATTTGGGGGAGGCTGAGGACAAAATATTGAAAATTGGGAGTGGGCATCCTGGAAGATTTCTATTACCGAGGTGGGGGGGGGGGGGTAACTCATTCACTCGATTAACAAAGAAGCTAAACTTATCAGAAGGACTGGGCTCCAACAGGACCAGGAACCATGTGCCATGCTCACACAGGGAACATTCATACTTGACTCTTTTTTGTACACACAAGCTCATTGTCATTACATACGTTTAGCAGCAGAGGATGCTCAGGATCGATAGGAGCCATCACCTGGCCGACATACACCCAGAACTGCCAGAATTTGCAGCATTGGAAGCATGTCCTTTAGTCCTCACATTCCATTAGCGATATTTCTGACAAAGGGGGAAGAATTGCTGTTTTCTGGGTTGGAATCTATCCATCTAACACTTATCGTTGGTTAGTTTTTAACCTTGGAGTAGTAGTATTTTTCTTTAGCTCCTTACATCAAGTGGCTTCGTGCATTGTCTGGAGTGATTTCCATAAAAAAAAATCACTCTGATCTCACAAAATGTAAGTTTGATAAAATTCAGTCTGTTTAAATCAAGGCTACCATATTTGATAAAATAATTTCAGCTTCAACTTGTTAGCCTTATTTATTTATCATCTTTTGTGAAAATTAAGAGACTGTGAAGTCAAGTCGGTAGCTCAAACTCTGATTTCTGAAATTTGAAAAGGTCCAACTCAAGTTCTGACTCTGAACTGAGAAATCTTCTTCTGCTAGTAACAACATTATTATAACGTTTTCATTTGAAAGCATGTTTTTAACGTTTTCAATCTAAAGAATTCAATATATATTTTTTCATGATAAAAGGTAAAGGTCGCATAGCCTGGACGCGCACGAGTGTCGTTGCCGACATCGCACACTGCCCATGGCCGTAGCGGCGGTGATTTGTTAAGAATCACCGTGTCTAGGGCACAGCATATAGAAGGTGGAGCCCATCCCTCTCCTTCCGCTGCCTTGAACCTTCCCTGAGTTTTAGTCAGGTACCCATTTACTGCTGGGTGGACAGAGGGAGTTTTCAGACCCGAAAATTCGCATGCCGCCCAAAGACAAGTGCTATAACCACTCGTCCACAAGCCCCTCCCTTTTCATGATACTTGATAATAAACAGGTTCGTGGATTCGATAGCTCAAACTATTTACTCAAACTCCTGAAATTTTAAAAGATCTGACTCCTAAAACAAAGAATTACTCCAAATCCATGCTGCTGCCACATCTGGGGAGGTGCCGCACAGAGCACATTTTCTTGTCTTGACAAAGTACAAAATCAACTCCAAAATCTAATGGGTGGGTGGTGATCTCTTCTCTTCCTTACAACCCTTTTCTCACAAAAGAAAGTTTGCTAGTCTCTCTCTACTCTATCGTTATTTCCATGAAAGGTGTTCGACTGAGCTCCAATTTTCGGTTCCTCCTTGTAAGACATTCACAGCAAGAACTCGTCTTGTCACTAAAACATAAAGTGATTTGCCTTGCTCCCTCCATGTGCTTAACGTCAGGTGGAATTTTCATGAACAAAGCTTCTTTGCTAATGCTTCCTGCCTGTGGAACACATTACCACAGGGCTGCTTCCCTGTTGATTACACCTTGGTCGTCTTCAAATCCCATGTCATAAAGCGCCCCATATGTAATCCAAGGCAGTTCATAACTTTTATCAATGTTAGTACTCCAATAGTGTTCTTCATCTCTCAGCTCACAATCCTTTAGTCTCCTTAACCCTTATGGCTTTTGACCTTAATAAGTTGTGACCAAAAAAAAAATCCTGAAATTAGAGTAGATTTTAAATTTTCCTATTCCTTCTCCAGTGATTGTTTCAGTTGTTTTATCCTGTAGCTGGACTCCACATGGGCAACCAGGTTGCCATCTTGGCCTTTCCTCTTCAAAGTTGGAAGCTGCCTTTGGATGAATTGATTAACACTAACAACGCTGAATAGTCACAACATCAGCCCCTCCCCTTCCACTGATACTAGACATGAAATACTAAACTGAACAACTCTGTATTTCAAAATGTCCCTCTCTTGTTTGCCCAATCAGAGCCATTTGACATCTTTCAGTCCCTCCCCTTCACTATCTAATAGAAATCTATGTTTATAGTATTAGCAGTAGGCTCAAATCGATTCCAGAAAATTGTTATTCTTGATAGGTCAGATGAAAATATGTGAACCCAACATTTCTTGTTTGTTTGAAATACAGACGCTTACTACTAGGGAGGATTAGGCTCTGCTCAAGTAGCCCAACTGTCAGAATCACCACTGCTGTAATCGTTTGTTTTTTTGTGAAATATTTATCTTGAACACAACACTTTTTTCTCTATTAAAGCCACTTTGAGAATATGTCTCCAATATTGGGCTTGATCGCTACAAAATGAGTAACCATATGAGATCTTATTTGTTATTGCAGTTTCTATGCCACATAGTTTTCATCTGATGAGTGCATTTCTTTCATAAATCAAGGTACCGTTACGATTGCCAAAGGATCGATTGGACTTGAACCAAAGCTAACGGAATTATTACATGTTTATTCATTTCTGATAGCGTAAGAATAGGGAAAAAGATTAGTTATAAAAAGTGTCTTTCATGAATTGGCGACATTTTCTTTTCTTTTTTTTCTTTTTTTTCTTTTTGGTCTTGATCTACAAAATTGATTCTCCTCCTTCTCCTTCTCCTTCTCCTTTTCTCCTCCTACTCTTCCTACTTTGGTGGTTTTGGGTTCTACTAAGTCTTTTTGATGGTAGATGACTAGGCGAATATTTTTATTCCGTTCATTTCCATAGTCATAAACTGATAACTCTGGTTTTTACATATAAATATGCAATTACGCGGCTAAAGTCGAATAGACCTGGATTTGTCTTGATGATTTTTTTTTAATGTGAACAGAAAGAAAAAAAAAAAAAACAAAAAAAAACGATAGAAAGCATTTCCATTTCGTTTTCTTCAATCCTTGTTGGCAATGCAAAATAATTCATTGCCCATGAAAAAAAAGGAGACTATTTGGTCCGATACTGGACCAAATTCTCATCAAGTTCATCCTTTTGGATCTCGAGTAAAAAAATCAAAAAAATCCCTTCCCCCCCCCCAAAAAAAAAACATAATAATAAAAATAAAAATGGTGACAACGTCCAGCAAAAAAGAAAGCTGAAGCTGCATTATATGTTACCTTTTTCTATTCAGTATCATTGTCTTTATATAATGAACAGTTATCCTGTGTAATTATATACAAAGGAGGATAGGACGTTGCAGAGGGGGTTGACTATCAATTCGTAACAAAACGTTTAGAGTTTTGGTGGAAAAGAAAAAAATGAAGAGGTCACAGGCATAACTAATAAGATGTCATGTTTGATTGCGAATGAAGTTTACTTAAAGCCAGCCAATCTTCGAGGAACTCATGATCGTGGCTTTTAGTTGGATAACACTTAAAAATAGAATCAGGAAAAATTTATTTCTGAAAAAAAAAAATCGATGAATGCTGATGGTGTTTGCGAATGTGCTATCACTGCTTGCTGTGTTGTTGCATGGATAAGGTTCGAGAAGCTTCTGCGAATCCTTATATCTAGGCACATTTCTTTCAAAGTCTTTTCAACCTTTGTTTGCTTTGCCATCTTGCATAGTAGTGAGACATGGGCCCTAAACATTTCTGATCTTCAATGAGTATGCCAATATCAGGTGGATGTTGGCTGCAAACTGAAAGAAAGAAAAGATCCCATCAATCATGTTTCATGAGAAACTTGGTATTGGTGACGTTTCAGATTCCTTATGTGCTCGATGTCTCTGGTGGTTCTGACATGTACAGCGTGCTGCCTCTTGCATCAACTACATAACACATCTGTATATCCCGAACACTAGTAGGTGTGGTAGACCAAGGCAGATGTAGTTTGAGTGTGTAAGAAGCAATATGACTGATGTCAACCCTTTGGATTTGACTGCATCGGGAGCAGGCGTGAGACGATGCCTGGTGTTGCACACCACAGAGACCGCATCACCATAAATTCCAAAACCGGACGACGAAGAAAACCGGATAAAATATCATGTTTCTTTGAGACAATTTCTTTATAAAAAATTTTAATGGTGTACAGATGTTAAATCGATAGCTGAAATGCTCAACTCCGAAAAATTTTAATGGTGTACAGATGTTACATCGATAGCTCAAATGCTCAACTCCGAAAAATTTTAATGGTGTACAGATGTTACATCGATAGCTCAAATGCTCAACTCCGAAAAATTTTAATGGTGTACAGATGTTACATCGATAGCTCAAATGCTCAACTCCGAAAAATTTTAATGGTGTACAGATGTTACATCGATAACTCAAATGCTCAACTCCGAAAAATTTTAATGGTGTACAGATGTTACATCGATAGCTCAAATGCTCAACTCCGAAAAATTTTAATGGTGTACAGATGTTACATCGATAGCTCAAATGCTCAACCCCGAAAAATTTTAATGGTGTACAGATGTTACATCGATAGCTCAAATGCTCAACTCCGAAAAATGTTAATAGTGTACAGATGTTACATCGATAGCTCAAATGCTCAACTCCGAAAATTTTTAATGGTGTACCGATGTTACATCGATAGCTCAAATGCTCAACCCCGAAAAATTTTAATGGTGTACAGATGTTACATCGATAGCTCAAATGCTCAACTCCGAAAAATTTTAATGGTGTACAGATGTTACATCGATAGCTCAAATGCTCAACTCCGAAAAATTTTAATGGTGTACAGATGTTACATCGATAGCTCAAATGCTCAACCCCGAAAAATTTTAATGGTGTACAGATGTTACATCGATAGCTCAAATGCTCAACTCCGAAAAATGTTAATGGTGTACAGATGTTACATCGATAGCTCAAATGCTCAACTCCGAAAAATTTTAATGGTGTACAGATGTTACATCGATAGCTCAAATGCTCAACCCCGAAAAATTTTAATGGTGTACAGATGTTACATCGATAGCTCAAATGCTCAACTCCGAAAAATTTTAATGGTGTACAGATGTTACATCGATAGCTCAAATGCTCAACTCCGAAAAATTTTAATGGTGTACAGATGTTACATCGATAGCTCAAATGCTCAACTCCGAAAAATGTTAATAGTGTACAGATGTTACATCGATAGCTCAAATGCTCAACTCCGAAAATTTTTAATGGTGTACAGATGTTACATCGATAGCTCAAATGCTCAACCCCGAAAAATTTTAATGGTGTACAGATGTTACATCGATAGCTCAAATGCTCAACTCCGAAAAATTTTAATGGTGTACAGATGTTACATCGATAGCTCAAATGCTCAACTCCGAAAAATTTTAATGGTGTACAGATGTTACATCGATAGCTCAAATGCTCAACTCCGAAAAATGTTAATAGTGTACAGATGTTACATCGATAGCTCAAATGCTCAACTCCGAAAATTTTTAATGGTGTACAGATGTTACATCGATAGCTCAAATGCTCAACCCCGAAAAATTTTAATGGTGTACAGATGTTACATCGATAGCTCAAATGCTCAACTCCGAAAAATTTTAATGGTGTACAGATGTTACATCGATAGCTCAAATGCTCAACTCCGAAAAATTTTAATGGTGTACAGATGTTACATCGATAGCTCAAATGCTCAACCCCGAAAAATTTTAATGGTGTACAGATGTTACATCGATAGCTCAAATGCTCAACTCCGAAAAATTTTAATGGTGTACAGATGTTACATCGATAGCTCAAATGCTCAACTCCGAAAATTTTTAATGGTGTACAGATGTTACATCGATAGCTCAAATGCTCAACCCCGAAAAATTTTAATGGTGTACAGATGTTACATCGATAGCTCAAATGCTCAACTCCGAAAAATTTTAATGGTGTACAGATGTTACATCGATAGCTCAAATGCTCAAATCCGAAAAACGTTAATGGTGTACAGATGTTACATCGATAGCTCAAATGCTCAACTCCCAAAATTTTTAATGGTGTACAGATGTTACATCGATAGCTCAAATGCTCAACTCCGAAAAATTTTAATGGTGTACAGATGTTACATCGATAGCTCAAATGCTCAACCCCGAAAAATTTTAATGGTGTACAGATGTTACATCGATAGCTCAAATGCTCAAATGCTCAACTCTGAAAGATTTTAAACTGTCTGACTCTGACTCCTAAAACGGTGAATTTTCGCTGACTCCGATTCCACATCCCTGAAGACAACACACTTCAATGAGGTGCGTGTTGCATTCTTGTAATCCTGCAAGCTTGGTCTACATTATTTAAGAAAGATCAGACATGGTCTCCTTTTCAGGGAGGAAATACTGACAGGAAAGTATTGAAGATTTCATGTTTCATATCCTCTGAGTTCCTGAATGTGGAATGAGGTAGTTGATAGACATCCACTACCTTCACCGTTCTGATGACAAGTGAGGTAGCTTAGTTTGTTAGAATATAGTCTTTTTACGTGTCTGATCTCTATAATATCACAGTAAGAAAATGTGTCTCCTTCAACTGCACATGACATCATAGTCACATGTGTTCTCGCCAAAGTGTTATCCCATCTTTCTCTCAGAACATAACAGTTCCAACGTGCTGTTAAGTCGGACATAATTGGACATTTCTGACGGCAGATATTTTCAACATTTCTGGTTTAACACTAAAAAATGAAGCCATGAAAAGATAATAGAGCAAAATGTGCCGAATATAGAATTAATGAATCTCTTCTTATCAAACAATTATGGATGCGAATATCAAAAGAAAATTAACGAGTAATCATTGTTATCGATTCATTTTTAAAGACATTCCTTATTTTAATATCAAATTTAAACTAAATTGCCACATGTGGATATTATAATTGCAAATTATTTCAGATCAATTTCTGCCATTCTGTTGCTGTGTGAATGCTCTCTGCTTAAAATAGTAGAAA
>OY744537.1:2480033-2557533 GCA_963556195.1 Sepiola atlantica | reverse complement strand
TGGCTACATATGTGCATACATGTTTCAGCTACGAACTCTTTCGAAATCCAGCTTCCTCGAGATTTTTTACAAAAAGAGGTCCGAGGAAGCTGGATTTTGAAAGAGATTGCAGCTGAAACATGTATGCACATATGTAGCCAATAATGTTTGTATGAATAAAGGAATATATATATATATATATATAAAATTTGCAACTGGTTCAATATAATACAAAGAAAAAGAAAGGTGTATACGGGTGACCGTGATAGTAGAAAATTCCTCCAACTTTCTTTATGTATGACTATATTAAGAAGAAATTTCGATCAGGACTAAATATTAAAACTGAAGAAATCGATCAAAGCTAAAATTTTGCTTTCTAACAACATAAACTAATATATGTCGGAAATCACTAACTAAAAAAGATTTATGTATTTGACTTTTGTTACCGAAGCGATCAAGCACACATGTAAGGGAGACCCTGACTACGTCATATATCAAATAAACTCCATCACATAGTAGCCGTCTGAATACAAGGTGAGAAACTTATTTACAATGTGTTTTTAACCATAGCTATTCTCTTTAAACTTGTATGTGTGTATGTCACTATTTACTTGCCTCCCCACGAGGGCAGAGTTAGACACAAGGTTGGTTTCTAATGTTAGGAAAATCCCGCTCCCCAAAAAGGGGAACTCTGGATTGGGACAAAAATTTAAATTGCCTCAATCTAGAATGATCTCCCCTTCATTGACGGAGGACAGAAAAGATAAAGTGTAGTATCAGAACAGATACTACACTTTGCTCCTAGCCTAAAGGCGATGATGTCTTCGAGATTTCCCTAACATGATCTTCATGTATAGAAATGATTTCTTAATAATACCACGCTTGAATCCGTTTAAATACCAAAGCTAGATTTTTCTGTGAATAATTAAAAAAATGAACAAAAAAAGCATAAAGAGCAAAAAAAAAAAAAAGAAGAAATTTCAATAGCATTATCGTTAAATCCATTGATTTTTATTTCTTTTCCTCAGACTCCAAATTGCCTTTATCTATTGCTGTTGTCATGTCAGTTTGAATCATTAAAAACCGATTGAAATTGATTGGAATACTTTCATTGTTTTGCCCTCTGATCTTTCTTTGTTTCATTTCACTTAATTTTTTAATTCTTCTCTTCACTTCTAAGTATTTAGTTTTATGCAATTTACTTAAGTGAACAAGCAGGTCAATTTACCACAAGACCTCTTTTCAAAGAAGATAGATAAAATTGGGTTAGATTTTTTTCTGTTTTTCTACAGAAAGCTTCTTTTTTTTTTTTCAAGTAGGGCAGTTATAATAATATATGTATGTAATCTTTACAAAACAAATTCAATTATAACCATAGTTTAAAAATTATAACCATATAATTTATATATATATATATATATATATATAGAAATTGTTCGTTCTTTTTTTTTTTTTTTTTAAGCATTGAATAAAATGTAATAAAATGACGTAAGAAGCCCTTTTTAACAATGCGTGAAAGAATTTATTTCTTTTTTTTCTTTTTCCAATCAATTTCGAAGTCTACAAACTTCATCTTCAGGGGTGTATTTTTTTTTTTTTTTTATAAAATAAACAAACTTTTGTTTATAAGTAGCATCGAGGTGGTGTGACGCTCTCCGCCAAGATGGAAAAGGGCGGAAATGAAAAATATTAAGAACGATTATGCAAGGGGCATGCCGGGAGTTATAAAGAAATTGTTCGTTCTTTTTTTTTTTTTTTTTTTTAAGCATTGAATAAAATGTAATAAAATGACGTAAGAAGCCCTTTTTAACAATGCGTGAAAGAATTTATTTCTTTTTTTTCTTTTTCCAATCAATTTCGAAGTCTACAAACTTCATCTTCAGGGGTGTATTTTTTTTTTTTTTTTATAAAATAAACAAACTTTTGTTTATAAGTAGCATCGAGGTGGTGTGACGCTCTCCGCCAAGATGGAAAAGGGCGGAAGTGAAAAATATTAAGAACGATTATGCAAGGGGCATGCCGGGAGTTATAAAGAAATTGTTCGTTCTTTTTTTTTTTTTTTTTAAGCATTGAATAAAATGTAATAAAATGAATGCTACTTATAAACAAAAGTTTGTTTATTTTATAAAAAAAAAAAAAAATACACCCCTGAAGATGAAGTTTGTAGACTTCGAAATTGATTGGAAAAAGAAAAAAAAGAAATAAATTCTTTCACGCATTGTTAAAAAGGGCTTCTTACGTCATTTTATTACATTTTATTCAATGCTTAAAAAAAAAAAAAAAAAAAAGAACGAACAATTTCTTTATAACTCCCGGCATGCCCCTTGCATAATCGTTCTTAATATTTTTCACTTCCGCCCTTTTCCATCTTGGCGGAGAGCGTCACACCACCTCGATGCTACTTATAAACAAAAGTTTGTTTATTTTATAAAAAAAAAAAAAATACACCCCTGAAGATGAAGTTTGTAGACTTCGAAATTGATTGGAAAAAGAAAAAAAAGAAATAAATTCTTTCACGCATTGTTAAAAAGGGCTTCTTACGTCATTTTATTATATATATATATATATATATATATATATATATGGTGTAATTAATCTATGGAAAACCATGGTGTAATTAATCTATGGAAAACCATAAGCACACAAGTAGGTGAAAAATAAATTAAAAAATAATGAATAAGCAAATAAATATGCAACTTACTATTTTGTACTGAGTGTTTTAGACGATTTTAGAAGCAAGGTAAATCCCAATTTCTTTTTTTCTTTTTTGTTAGGATATTCTATTGGTAATTTTCGGAACATATTTCTTTTTTCAAGCTTTCAATGAAGTGTGAACAGAATTCTTAAAAATGGTGAACTCAAATTAATGTTTTCAGATCTGGCCACCAGGGTACATATTGTGGTCTTATGTGTGAGCTTCGCTGTCTGTTTCTTTTCCAAATGAACAAAGAATGAAAATATATATATATATATCATCACAATAAGAAGACCATATTTATTTTTACCAAGCATGATGAATTAAAATTACAGGATGAAAAGGCAACAGGTTAAGTTAATAGAAAAAGATAATGCTATGAGCCAAGGAAAGGGAAGAAAAAAATCAAATAAAAACTACATTAAGTCCGAGAAGATTTTCTCTTTGCTTGCAAAGAGAAGGTTGCAAAGATTTAATATAGTTTCTAGAATCTTAAAATGAAAGAGAGAATGTGACTTACTTAAAATGGGGAATAAGTCAACACTAAAATTGGAGGCACATGTACGGCTATTTATTAGATGTTCAGTAATGAAAAACCTGTGTGTATTGTTCAGAACATCCGACGGTAAATAATTTGCCTGACGAATTTTTGTGGTCACATTTTGTTTGACCCGGATGTCTAATTTTTGCAATATTTTTCCAATGTAGTGCAAATTGCAACTACATTTAAATAAATAAAAGCATTAGTATGGGGCGAAGGAAGAACATCTTTTTTCAAAAAGATATCAAGATCAGCCTGGTGGAAAAAACAACTCATGTATTCAAGTCAAAATAACAGTGTTGGACAGACAAAGAGATTTGTTTGGCGAATCTATCACTTATATTACCTAGCCAAGGCAGGCAAATATAAATGGGATATCTGTCAACAGAAGCCGGTTTACTTTTATAGAAATTTTATTTCTGATGGTAGATTGAACAATGTCTAATGGATATCCATTGTTGCAGAGGGTCTTAGTGATGAATTTAATTTCATTATCCAGCTTAGTCTTAGAACGAATCATTAAAGCCCACTGAGTAACGGTCTTAATAATATTAAGCTTTTGTTTTGTGGGACCACATGAGTCCCAACGAGTATACAGACCAGTAAAAGTTGGTTTCCGGTACACTGAAGTAAGAAGGTTTACAAACTGAAACATCAAGAAATAGAAGGGAAGAATTGGCTTTCGTATCTATAATAAACTTAAGAGCTGGATGAATATTGTTGAGGGACGTTAAAAAGCTGTCTGCTTCAGACTCATTGTTGAACGGACAAAAGGTGTTGTCAGCATAATCAAAGCAGATATCTGGCCTTTTAGGTAACAGATCGTCTTTATTAAACCCTACAATGATGTTGGCCAATGCCGTCCCCAAAGGAGAACCCATAGAGACCCCATCCATCTGTCTTTACATAATGTTGTAAAAACTGAATTCAACCGAAATCGTGGCAAACTTCATTAATCCCATGAAAATACTTTCAGGAATAGGAAAGGACAGTTGACTGTGATATAACGCTTCCGCACATATAGCAATAGTCTCTAGAAGGGGAACACAGGTAAAAAAGCTTACTATGTCAAAGGCGCACATAAATCTATCAGTTTAAGAATAATTTTGTATAAAGTTAGAAAATGCAAACAAATCTTTGGTACAAAATGAACTGTAGCATTCCAAAAGGTTGCAAAAATTAGAAGATGTTTTCATCTCCAATTTTTTATCAAAACTTTCTTGCAACATTGCACGACTCAACAAAAAATACCATGAGTTATGGAGAGACTATAGGCATTTTGTCAGAATACGGTTTATTACGTATGTTGTATTAATTCACGAATCTAGCTTTTCCAGGTTCACGTTTAAAAAAGAAAAAACAGAATAAACTGCAACGTTTAATTTTTTTTAATTTGGGTTTTCAGCGAACCCAAGTATTAATCAATATGTCCTCGATATTTCCCCACCAGCCACAATATTTCTGAGATGAAATGTCGTTTACATTTGTTTCAGAATGTTGCCCACATCTTTATGGTCACAACGTTTCTGCTGCTGTACTATCCTTTTATCATAATTGGTCACCTTTCCAGGAATTCTGAACTAAACCCTGCGAGCATAAAGTGTTACTCATTTTGTGTTCCATACTTTTTTTTTTAGATATTTTGTATTGTTTTATTTGTTTTTGTTCAAGTTCTTTAAACAAGAAGTGAACTCACAAATTTTATACACAATCCACTTTAGAATATCTCTTAACCACCACTTTTTTTTTTATTAGGTCTGTTGAGAGTGAATTAGTTTTAAACCTTATGCATCTCGTATGGACATTTTGCCTTCACTCAATTGCATTTTATATACTTATATTCGAATTAATTAATTATCATTAATTAGAAGATTAGAAAGTGACTAACTTGGGTTTAATTTCGGCAGCCTCGTAACTCTCGCTTTCCTTATTTTGTCCTTTAGTCCTCACATTCCATGAGCGATATTTCTGACAAAGGGGGAAAATTGCTGTTTTCTGGGGTGGAATCTATCCATAACACTTATCGTTGGCTAGTTTTTGACCTTGAAGTAGTTTTTTTTTTTTAGCTCCTTACATCAAGTGGCTTCGTGCCTTGTCTGGAGCGATTTCCATTAAAAAAATGTTTTATTATTTCTAGTTGTGATTTTATTTGTGCTTTCTGCTTTAATTATTACTTTCTATATTGTGTTCATCTTTATATATGTCCAACTTAAGAGATCACTGAAGCTTAGCACATGCGCAGATTCTTTGAATTTTCTGATAATCCAGTGTTGCTGTCAATTACTTTAAGCATGTTCTACAGAAGTTAGTTACCTCCCTTCTCTCTTCATACATGATCGCTATTTGCCTACAGCTTTTCAATGCCCCCCCCCCCCACGTTACCTTTGAATGCTTTATTGAAAAAAATGTTATCATCAAAGATACTGATTACCTATTTAGCGGGTGTGGCGATGCAACATCATATTAATACCTACTCACACTTGCCAACAAGCTCATTACAGATGTGAAAAAAGTTGTAGTTTGATACATTTTCGTTGAATATTATATTAAATAGGCATTTTGTTGGAATATGTCATATTTGAAACAAAAAAGCATCTAAGAGTTAACTTCAGGGAATGTCATGTTCCAGCCTTATATTCTTTGTTGCAAGGGATGATAATACAGTCTTTGGTCATGTTCTCTTTTGTAGTGAGGAGGAGCTGATTTTAAAGGCTAAAACTACTTCTGATCAAATTGTTCTGATGTCATATGGGCTACAAATATTTTTTATATTTTCCGATCGACCTCTTACATAGGGCAGACTCACTGTAGCAGGTGTTTTTTGTGTTCATTATCTTACAATTTTGTACTGGAGTCGATGTTATGCTCAAGGTGTCGTATCTGTTGCTGTGAAGAGTATTTCTTAAACTGAATATTTCTTGTTTGTATACCTGGATTGCCACGTGACTTGTGCTCGATGTTGTTGACAATATCTGATCCTTTTCTTTGTACTGTATGAATGATCATAATTGAAGGAAAGGTATTTTTCAACTTAAGTCTGGCTTACGATGGATGTATGGATCTCTTGAACCTTTGTTCTCTGTGAATTATTAAAACACCCAGGAACGCCAGCGGATTGTTTTCTCCTTTTCCATTTCGGAACTGTATTGAACGTTACATGGCCATTAGTATTTTAACTTCTTCCTGGTGTAATCAGTCTATGAAAATGTCAGCTATATATTTTAACCATATATTAGGCTTTAATGGTGTTAATCCTAATGACATTACTTAAAAGTATCACATGTATATTTCTGCTCATAGCTGAGCCTGCTGCTTGCCAATATGTCAGATTCCATTCCAAAGTATATTATTTGTATATGTGGATTATTAACAAAAAGATATTTTCCTTGAAGAAAATGGAATCACATTGTTTTCTCTATGAAAACCTCTGGATTTTCCATTGATTCTTTCGTATTTCTTCATTGCGTACTATTAAGGAATTGTCAACACTGAGTTGGCAAAATTTCTATATTTTGGGTCTGCTCCCTAAATTTATGCATATTTTCTTCGTTTTTGCAATAACTTTTGGGGGTTTATGGTAAATAAGACAAGATCTTTTTATTTTTTCAGAAAAAAAGGTGCAAATAGTTGTCATGTGATCAAAAATCTTAAATATCTCAACAACAAAATTCCTTTAACCGCTTCTTGCTATGCATATGGACATACAATCATTCTATTATAATACTACTTAATACGTGTGTCTTGAAATATTTCTGAATAAAAATAATTTCTAAATAATAAACAAGAGTGGATATTCTCAAAATGTGTCTATTTAATCTGTTCATTTGACAATGAAAATGCTATTTCAAACTGTAGCATAACAGACTGACTGACAGAGCTTCCTATAGAAAACTTAATCCGTATGAATGAAGATTTGAATTTTTATCAGAAAATACCGACCGCGAAGTTCGATATTTGCGATATTCTGATGGATTGAAATCACTTTGGGATTTGAGATATCTATTTGAGTCGGATTAAAGTTTTGTTGATCTAGCGTTATAGAATGAGAATTTGTAAATGTGGTTTTTAAAGCTCTCTTGTTGTGTACAAAACAAATCTTAATTAATGGGGTGTACTTATCTATTAGACTTGATGCATTTCAAATGGAAACAGAAAGATAAGACCAGTAAAAAAGGAGACATGTTACACTTTGTCGCTTGATACACGCGAAATCTAGTTTGCTCTTGTTTTTCTTATTGAAAACATAATGTCTCTCGACAAATCAATAAAGTTTATAACAAAAGAAAGGAAATGATTTGATTTTTAAACACCAGCTTTTGCTCGCCATAGCGTTATTTGATATCGTTGTATTTACCAAAAGAAAATATTATCCAACTTTCTTCCCATCCAGCCAAGCCACCTTATTGTTCTTGTAGATTTCTTTTGTTTTGAAATAGTTTTTATACATGCCATCAAATATCTTTTAAAAAAAAATAAAATAAAATAAAAAATTTGTTTTTAAATCCTCAAAATGCTTCCTCCATAAAATCTGCATGTTTGAGGAAAATGTTATTTCAAATTTTAACTGCAATCTAGGCTGGGCACTGTAGTGAGTAGTATTAATACAGCCGTTAAAATCATAGCTTTAATGCATGTTCCTTCATTAGTTGAACACTGTTGACGTCGGATGCCTACAATAGGTTTAAAACTCTAACCGGTTTATGTAGTTTTTCATGGTAGCCGCGAGCGTTAAGACGTTGGAATTTGAGTTATAAACATGATATGTTCCGGGGTTTCGAATATAATTATAAATATTTGTTTATGTACATACATATGTTTCATCTTTCCGGAATCGTCAGTGTAGAGATAATTATTCAAGCTGGTCGCAGTATGTGTATGTGTGTGTATATATATATATATATATATGGCTTAAGGAAAGAATAATAAACACTAGTTTATTACTGAATACACCTTGCATTGAACAATTGAAATTTGAAATAAATTTGGACAATCGTCACATATTTATCACTCTTCTTTCTTCTATCTCTCTCTCTCTCTCTCTCTCTCTCTCTCTCTCTATATATATATATATATATATATATATATATATATATATATATATATATATATATATACTAAAATGCTAAAAGAATTCAAAAAGAGGCGAAGATTCGAACCTCTTTTGAAGAGGAAGATAAGGAATGTATTATCTGTGATGGTGATTCTTGTGCTAATCCTTCAATTCATCTCACACTTTGCTTGTTAAATTGATGAATGGTGAGATTATGATTGTGTGCAGCTAGTGCAACCGGTGTTAACAAACTGGTGCATCCCATAATGCATCATTGAGTGAATGCTCACTTTCTATACAAGGTAGTTTTACTCTTTCTGTTGCCAGTTTGTTGCACTTTCAATGCATTTAAAATTGATATCAACTGGTGGCTTTTTGAACTGTGGCAATTTCCTCAATCCGTGTCTGAGGCGACCACGCACACACGCGCGGCTACACACACACACACACACACCTCCAATGCCACCATTTCTCGATTACATTTTTCATGTTGTGACTTTAAACGAAGATCAAGACCTCATTAGGAACTGAGCTACTCAGATGGAAAATTAATTCAGAAAGAAGATCTACAGGAATGATAAGGGATTCAGGAAGTGATGGGGTCGGGGAGAAAAAGAAGAACAGACTAGACAGGGGAAGAGCAGTCATCCTCATCCCCGCTTATGGGGAGAGAGTGAGCAAGCATTACAAAAGGAATTGGTTGGCTACAATTCACTTTTTTTTTTATTTCTATTTTTATTTGTTTTTTAGTTTGTAAATCTAAAAAAGCTCAACATGAGAAATTTGTTTTGTATTAATTTTTTTCGATCAACATTGCTCCGATCGAATCAGCCGAGGGAAGGGGGCGACTGGAACAGAGTATAACGGTGGAAATGAAGCATCCGCTAATTGAACGTAGATATCACCTCATTGGGAATCCTAGCATCTGCATGTAAGGTACTGAGGTGACGTGCACCTACATCCCCCCCCCCAATCTCCGAATAAGGATGATGAAGGATCAGTGTGAAGGGAAAGAGTGGACAAGAAGGGCAGAGTAAGAATAAATAATTAAAAAAACAAAACACATATTGAATTCCAGAAACGATGGATGAAGAAGAAGCCGGGTTAAGAGATGGGGAGGTTTTTTTTCCTGTTTCCCCCCTTTTTTTAATGAAGAAAATAAAGGCTGAAAAAAATGTGAGAAGTGGAAAAAAAAAACAAGAGATGGAAAAGACAAATAGTGTAAGGGAATCTGATAAAAAGAAAAGCCTGAACAAATGTGAAAATAAAAATAAATGTGAAGGGATTTAGACTAAAAACTAAAAAAGATGTCGGTATGAAAATGAAAAAAAGGATAAAAATCCATTGAAAGTGTTTAAAATTCTTGATTCCATGAAGCTGTTTATCCCATGTTGTATAAAAGCTCGTCTTAATTTCCTTTTGCTAAAACAAAAATAAACTGAGAGAAAAACCAAGATTTGATCTTTCCGATATTTATCCAAAAGTTATTTACAGAATTTTTCCCTTTTATTTTTATTCAGATTATTTTCTTGCTACAACCTTCTTTTTTTTTTTCTTTTTCTTTTCTTTTTCTTTTTTCTTTTTCTTTTTCTTTTCTTTTTTCTTTTTTTTCTTTTTCTTTTTTTTTTTTTTGTTTATGGCGGCTGCCTCTGACTATCTACATTTCTATAGACTGTAGATGCATTTTTATTTGAACTGTATAAAACCAGCATTCACACCTTTAAATATATATATATATATATATATATATATATATATATATTTCTTTACATGATTCACTCCTAAACTAATTAACCGATCATTATGAATTTTAGAACACAGCTTCTAGGCATAAAGAGTCGAAATATTTAGTATTATGCAAAGGAGATGGAAAATTCAGATACCTCAGCTTTTTATGAAATTTTAACAATAGGTATTAGACATCAATTAATAAATATTCCTTAAATTTCAGTTTCTTTGTAGTATTTAAATGGTTTCTAGTGAGGCATAATATAGGCACAACCTCCCATTTGAAAATTCAAATATTTCAGATTTGCATTAAATTTGATCCCCAATCATAAGACACCAATTAAGCAAGATTCCCTGAATTTCAATTTCTTCTTAAACCCCCTTAAATTCTAGAATGAAAATCATGTAATTTTTGTAATGGGACTGCACCCATTTTGGATCTAATTCACGATGTTGAACTTCTGCTCAAGCAGGAAATGGGCCATGGCTCAAAAAAGTGGTAATCTAATGGTGCAACGTCTGGGCTGTATGTAATGTAGTGGCCCCTTCCTTAATTATGGACATCACATATGAAAGTCTGTAAAGTTCTTCAAATGGTTATGCATAACATTGCTTCTTATGATTGTGTCATAGAGCCAATATCTTTGTTGAAGATGTCACCTTACATAAGACTGGAAAACAGCACTCACTTGCTTTCTTCAGCCAGTAAATTCATCTAGCATTTAAAGAAGTATTTTTTCTAGCAGGTTTGGCCACAAATAAAGACTCAAAAACAAAAAAAAGGATTTTACATTACTTACTTTTATTGTTGATGTATGTCGAGATTGTTACTCCCACACTCATTTCTTTAGATACAGAGAGCTCCCTGACGGAATCACACTGGGGAGCCAAGCACAGAGCATCCTTACTACTTGGTCACAATCTTTTCTCTCTCATTTTTTTGACTGGCTGATCGTATTTAACAAAAACTCTTTTTACACATTCCTTAACCAACAAAACATAAATGTTTCATTTTCAAATTCAACTGTCGAGTTTCATAACTTATAAACGGTCAAAACAACCTCACATGAATTCCAAAAGAGCACTGAGAACCTTCATTTCAATATTAACTTATATTTTATTAGTCCACCTTTGTAACAACCCCCCTCACGTCGCTATCATGGCTTACTACTAATCATCATTGTAGTATCATTATTATTATTATTATTTTATCTATCTCCACTCATGCATTCTCACTACATGTAGATATGGTGAGGGAGCTCTTCTAGCCTCTCTAATTTTCAAGTTTTGATTTGGTCATATTATGCTGAGGCAGTGATCAAGTGGACCTTCAAAGTATAGCACACTCACTGCATTTATTGAACATAAATTTAGCATTAACAGAATAACAATCTGGAACAAATTGAAAGTGTAAAACCCTATCATCTTCCACAATAAAAGACTTCCGTAAACCTGATTTGTCTTTGAGACTAATGTTACCTTTTCTTGAAATGTCTGAGCCAGTTTTGTGACATGCATTGGTTAACAGTTCCTTGGATTTCTTCTTTTTTTTTCTATACCTTCACACGTAGTCTTTTCTTTTTTTTTTTAACAGATAACATAAAATGTCTCGAATTGCATTTTCTTTTTATCAAATTATAAAAGCTGTAAAATATGGCATAAACAATTCAAAATTGAACTAGTTGTTCAAATTAATGACTTAACAAATGTAGATACAAGTTGCCAAAAATGCACAATGAAAATCTGAAAATAAACAATTCAAAATTGAACTAGTTGTTCAAATTAATGACTTAACAAATGTAGATACAAGTTGCCAAAAATGATCAATGAAAATCTGAAAATAAACAATTCAAAATTGAACTAGTTGTTCAAATTAATGACTTAACAAATGTAGATACAAGTTGCCAAAAATGATCAATGAAAATCTGAAAATAAACAATTCAAAATTGAACTAGTTGTTCAAATTAATGACTTAACAAATGTAGATACAAGTTGCCAAAAATGATCAATGAAAATCTGAAAATCTTCTGGTTATTAGAGAGAATTTCTAAATTTACTTCAGTTGAATTGAAAAAAGAAAAACATGGATTTTTTCTTTTGTCTTCAGTCATAAAATGTTTTTAAATGCAATGCAGTTTATTGTCTCTAATTTCCAAAAGGATCTTTTTTGGGTTAAATCAACTCATCTTTGTTTCTGTTTATTGATTTAGAAAATCTTTAGCTGACATTCATTTTACAAAAGAGATTTGATTCTACTAGATGAAGCCTCCATGATCACTTCATTATTTTACGTGTGAATCGATTGGGTGAATATATTATCTAAAAAAAAAAAATAATAATAAACTTTGGATACAAACTGATTTACAGACGATTTACAAAACAAATTACTATACAAACCATTCGTATGCAAAACATCTGCAAGTTTTGACATGCAATAAGACCCAACAAACAAACGATTGAAACAATACAAATAAAAATGACTTGATTTGTCAGAAAGTTTAAGAATTTATTTATCTCTGTTGTAATTATCAATTTAATTGTTGTATCAATAAGTATTTGACCTAAAACTAGACAAAAAGCTGTTTAAAGTATACATTGTAGTTTCAGCTTTATTTAAACATCATAATAAGTATTCTTACTTGTATTAAAGGGCTCTTTATGCCAAATTTAGTGCAATATTACCCAATAGTTAACGCAGTGTTATGGTCAACTAATTACTTTCATATACAACTAGCTTGCATCGTTTCATTGACACATCGTAAGTCGTCAGCTCAATGGGCAGTAGCGGTCATCATAGAGCTGGTGATCTTTTCTTTTTGTGGCTGTAATAATGGAAGCAATTAGAACAATAACAACGCCATTATTTGCTCTGGGCTGCATCTTAGTTTCTGCTTGATTTATCTGTGTTTTTTTGGGTTTTTTTACAGCAAGTTTACCAAGATGATTACATCATCTTCTAGGACATCCCCAATAGGGGTGGTGGAAGAGCCTCGAAAAAGACGTCCGTTCGCTTTGATGCCAAACACCCAAGAGTCAGGATCTATCTGACATCTTTACCATGTCGCAACTTGCTGTACACGTCAGCCTCATCTTTAACTTCAATTCCGTTTTCAACATATTCACAACTAAATACTGTTACAATTGTATACAATTAATGTATTGCCATTAAATAACCCAAGAAGGGTTGATTTGCCGTTACACATAGAACATAAGCGAAAGTCTTTATAAATGCATCAAGAAACATTTCTGACCTGCGATTATGGGATGTGCAACCACAGGTCACTCTTTCGCAAATCCACTGCTCTGGCTGATTTTTCAATTGAGATGTAAAATATTTACGTACTGGTAGGATTTATGCTTAGCATTAAGACAAGAAGAGGGAGTGTGGTGGTGGTGGTGGGGTCTATTTTTTTTTTATATGTCTCTCAGCTTTTACTATCTATGTAGATGGAGATGAACAGACACTCTTGACATGTGTGAGACAATTGCATTTCATTTGAACGAGTTATGTATTACAAGAATAAAACGAATAGAGGAAGAGGAGAAAGAGAAGAAAAAAAAGGCACGTCTTCAGTTTGAATCAATCCTTGAGGGCTTTTTATTTCACTTTATTCCCATCATTCAAATATTTTTTTAAGGGCTTATCAAAGTTCATCATATCAAAGCAAAAGCTTCTAATGTCTACTTTCTTATATAAATCTATATTTTATCATCTTCTCTTTGTTTTGCATATTTAAAATTGTCCTTTTATCATTTGAAACTCTTCTAAATTGACTCTGAATATTCTGGTCAGGCCAATCATCATAATGCAGGAAGACGGTTCTTCTAACATCTTCACCTCATCATATTTTCGTCCGTTGATTGTAATCTTCTTTGCCAGCAGAGTACGGGAACGGGGGGGGGGGACTTACACAGATACCAGGCCTCTTCTGCCTTCCTAAAAAAAGGGAAGGAAATGGCCGCTTCGCAGGGAAATGAGGCAATATTTTCTTTCTTATTCCCTTTAAAACATTGCAGTTCCATTTTTAGAAAACAACTTATAATGAAATCCCTTTTTCTTTTATAAAATAATCAGGATATAAGTTTTGTCTTGCATAGAATCTTTTTATCATTTTCAGGTGAAATGAATTTACAATTATAAAATTATCAAAAACAATCTTTGTTGGACCAGATATAAAACAGAAACATTTAATGAATCTCAATAATTCTTATGTTTTATAAAACAGAAGATTTGTTTTTATAAAACAGAAGATTTGTTTTTATAAAACAGAAGATTTGTTTTTATAAAACAAAAGATTTGTTTTTATAAAACAAAAGATTTGTTTTTATAAAACAAAAGATTTGTTTTTATAAAACAAAAGATTTGTTTTTAGAAAACAAAAGATTTGTTTTTAGAAAACAAAAGATTTGTTTTTAGAAAACAAAAGATTTGTTTTTAGAAAACAAAAGATTTGTTTTTATAAAACAAAAGATTTGTTTTTATAAAACAGAAGATTTGTTTTTATAAAACAGAAGATTTGTTTTTATAAAACAGAAGATTTGTTTTTATAAAACAGAAGATTTATTTTATAAAACAGAAGATTTATTTTATAAAACAAAAGATTTGTTTTTATAAAACAAAAGATTTGTTTTTATAAAACAGAAGATTTGTTTTTATAAAACAAAAGATTTATTATGCATCTATACCAGCATTTTTCAACCTTTTTAGTATTGCGTAACCCTTAAAATAAGTTATGTCTCACAAAACAAAATTATATACTATATCTTTCTCATTTTATTTTCATTATTCTTCACCTGGTAGATAATACTTTGTCAAATGTTTTGGTGATGTTAAATAAAATGTTTTGGTGATGTTAAATAAAATGTTTTGGTGATGTTAAATAAAATTCATACTGTTCGTCTATAATAGTTCAGGGGGTTTTCACACTGGTGTCGTACAGACATCACTAAATATATTCTCAATGATTGTTATAATTTTTAATAACATAATAGGTTAAATATGATGATGATGATGATGATGATGATGATGATGATGTCTATAGAATATTACAATAACCCAAAATATCTTGTGCGTATTTTGTAATATTACATATACAAAATTAAATCAACAGTCAAACGCACATTAACTCATTCTTGTGGAACCCTTAGGGACATTTGTATGGAGTACTGTTGTCATATTTGAACTGGTGAATCTCTGTTCCATTTGAGGATTCTTGATAAGGTGCAGAAACATATCTGTAATTTCATTGGCTGCACCCTCTCTCTCACAGATGTTGCATTGCTAGTCTCAGTCTTTTCTATAAATACTATTATGGCATGTGTTCTTCAGAATTGTCTGATTTATTCCCTGCTTCCTTTGTTCCAGCTCGTTGGTTTTGTGGTGTCAACCTATTCACTGTTTTGATACCTCATTGTAATACAACTTCCTATTCCAACAGCTTCTTTCTAAGAACTGCAGACTTGTGGAACTCTCTTGCTGCTGACTGTTTTCCTCCTACTTATAGCCTTGGTCTTTTCAAGACTAAGGCCAATAGGCATCTCCTGTCTTTGTGATGATCATCTTTCGTTCTTGTTAGCTACTTACATCAAGTGGCTTCATGCCTTGTCTGGAGCGATTTCCATTAAAAAAAGTTTTCTATGTTTTCTAGTCTATAGCTTGTCATATTGGATCATTGTTATATCCATTTCTAATTTAGTTGAATTTGTTTCTTTTTTTGGCCATATATAAAGCTTTATTCAATAAGAATAGGAAAACTGAAGGGTAATATGAATCTGTAATTTCAAACATCATGAATTTCTGCTTTGTACATTCTGGTAATTTTTAAAACTATTTTAATACGTCTTCCGAGGAGGTCCATAAGTTATGGTATGTTATCTTAGATAATATCCTGTCTAAAATTCTTTTGCTAACAATTCCCATGTCAGATGCATATATATAATTTATTATTTCATGTATATAATTTATTATTTCATGTATATAATTCATTATTTCATGTATATAATTTATTATTTCATGTATATAGCTCTGTACGTGGTCCATATCTCACAAGCATATAAAAAAGTTAATACAACACAGGCCTCATACACAGAGATCTTAGTTTCCAGCTTCCAAATGACCAAAAGACACACCAGCCTGTTCAATATGTCTACTTATCTCAGCATTCAACGACCTGTCTCTCGAAATAACACTACTCAGATATATAGAACTATCCACTACAGACAGTCTGTAGCCTTCAACAAGTATATCCGGTTCCTGATATGGGTTGCCAAGACCCGGGGCAAACATAGCCTTTGTCTTGCCCAGGCTTATTATGAGACCCGTGCTTCTACACGCCCATGCAAAGCGATCCATGATGTCCTGCATGTCATTCTGCAAGTGAGCTACTAGATCCATGTCATCTGCAGATGAATGTTGCAACTTGTGTTATTTCTTCAGACCAATCATCCTGAGGAAATCTTGAAATAAAGACAAAACGTTGATGAATACATAAATAATATTTTTGGTTTTCATTTCTTTCATTTTCCATTACGTTGGAATATTAATTCCATTTTTTATCATATATATATGTTTAAATTCCCGAAACAGTTTTTCATGGTAAACAACTGATGATCCCTTAAATAATGTTAGAAGCAAACTAATATAATAACTGAAAAAGTTAAATTGACTTACATGAGTGATTTTTCACTGAACGACTTGGGACTTAAGGTTTTTTTGGGTTTTTTTTTTTAATATAGTTTTAATGGTTGAGAAACTTCCAAGACTATATATATATATATATATATATATATATGGTAAAATGAAAAAGGAAAACCAAAAACTGGATGTTTTTTTATGTGTACATCAACGTTTCGTCTTTATTTATAAGACTTCATCAGGATGATGATATAGGGAAAAGATATCATGCAAGCACGGATACATGTAGGGTAGACATGTTGGGAAGAAAACCTTATGACACTCTTCCATTCACCCACACCCTTCCCTTTTCTCCCTGAATCTTCTCTTATTTTTCCTCATTTTTTTCCCTCACATTTTTAATACTACAGTCCAAATAAACTTTCTCATGTTCCAAATATTTCAAATATATTCCTCACCCACCCTTTCAATCACCCCCCTCCCCCACCCACTCCAATCCCTCACTCATTGCTATCATTTTCCAAATATTTCAAATATTTCACACCCTATCACGACAAATCCTCCCTCTTCCCCCTCTCACCCATTTTCTCCCATACCTCTTCTTAAATTCCCTCATTTTTCTTCAAACGCTCTCTAAGACCATAACTTTCGCCCATCCACCAAAATCACAGCCCCCCCTCCCTCTCTACCCATCCCCATTTCCCTGCATACACCCCACACACACAAACATTCCAACTCACTCTTCCCCTTCAATCTCGACCACAGCCATCTGGTCATACACCCCCTCCCCCTCTTCCTCCAATCTCTCTCTGCCATCCATTTTACCCCTGCTCATCCCCCACCTCTTTCTCTCATCGCCAGCCACAGTAGTCCTTGCTCCCTCCACCCTTCCCCTTTTTTTCTCCCACTCATTTTTCATTCTCTAACAAGTACGGACGTCCAGCTAGACGCTGCCATTATTTTTCATTTTATTTTATTTTTCTTCCCAACATGTCTACCCTACATGTATCCGTGCTTGCATGATATCTTTTCCCTATATCATCATCCTGATGAAGTCTTATAAATAAAGACGAAACGTTGATGTACACATAAAAAAACATCCAGTTTTTGGTTTTCCTTTTTCATTTTACCATCACGTCGGATTACCTTCATCCTTCTCTTCCCATATATATATATATATATATATATATATGATAGAGAGAGATACATGATGTGCATTGAATTATTTGTTTATTTTGTTCATTATGCATATTAAACGTGTTTTCTATAAGTATATGATTCTCAAATGCTTAGTTTCATCGTTCTGTTGAACCTTACTTTCCTTATTATGTAATAGCATTTAATCTTTGATTTCCTTTTAAACTGCATGTTCTATTCATGTTCTATTGTTATTTTTCAATATAGTTTATATATGTACAATCTATATATGATTGCTAACGCATGTACATATATATATATATATATATATATATATATATATATATATATTTGCATGCATCTTCTGAGTTTCTTTTTGTTTATCAATATATACATGTAAGCATGTATAATCCAATGTGTGTGTTTGCGTATACTTGCATGCCTACCTGGTTGTGTTATGTATGTTGATATGTATTCAAGTCATTGAACCATCTTATTTGTCTGCTTCGATTTTATCATTTGCTTACACATATACATGTACACACTAAAGAGAGCAAGAAGAGAGTGTATGCGTCGGGGTAAACAGGTGATTTGAGTACAGTTTGGGTGATCAGTGCTATTAACTTTATGAACCAAAGTTCAATTTCTATTCCAGTTTGGGTGATCAGTGCTATTAACTTTATGAACCAAAGTTCAATTTCTATTCCAGTTTGGGTGATCAGTGCTATTAACTTTATGAACCAAAGTTCAATTTCTATTCCAGTTTGGGTGATCAGTGCTATTAACTTTATGAACCAAAGTTCAATTTCTATTCCAGTTTGGGTGATCAGTGCTATTAACTTTATGAACCAAAGTTCAATTTCTATTCCAGTTTGGGTTATCAGTGCTATTAACTTATTTTCACTGATGGCGATGCTTTTTTTAAGTGAAACAAAGTATTCTTTTTTGTGCATGCTTTCGTTTATCTTCCTCGCAATCTGATCATTTTGCGATAGAAAGAAAAGAAATACTTTTTCTGGCCTGGATTGCAAATAAAGCTGTCATATCTTTTGTCAGTATTGACTCCAGAAATCACGACCGCAAAGTTACATACAGATAAAAGAATATATTATAAAATCGTTCGACGCTGACAAGATGCCTATTTAATGATATTATAATAAATAAAAACTGCTCTGACTTAAACTTCTCTCTTACCAAGGCCAGTTGGGTAAAAACTGACCATTTTATCCCACATATGTTAGCAAATGATCTAATTGATTTTTTTTTTTTCTAAATCTTTCAGAAGATGAACAGAGACGTGAATTGTGTAAAGTGAAATTCTCCGAGAATGACCTTCGGTTATTACGTGATGCGATAGAAGACCTCTACTATTTTGAATTTGTCATTGGTAAGTGCACAACTTTGTTGGTTTTTATCTTCTTTTTAAAGAAAAAGAACGTTCTCTTTGATAACATTTCATTTTTTTTTCAATAGTAAAGAAATGAGAGCATTTACATTCCTGTTGTTATACAGCCTTTTAATGGCTATTCTTCACTTCTTTTTAATGGCTATTCTTCACTTCTTTTTAATGGCTATTCTTCACTTCTTTTTAATGGATATTCTTCACTTCTTTTTAATGGATATTCTTCACATCTTGAGGGTTGACTATGTTGTGTAGATACTTTTAGTGCTTCTGTATTATTGGGGACAGATAAAATTTTAATTCTTATTTTAGAAAAGTGTATTTCACTTCAACATGTGCAGCTGCTATTGAGCACAGGCAGCAAGCATTCCACCAATTCAGCTACCATAGGCAAAAATGTGTAGCTTCTAGAAATCATTGTAAGATTGAAATAGCTGCAGCCAAGAGAAGGTATGCCGAGATAACGAGAAATTAGAACTCACAGTTTCTGGAAAATTTATAACAGTAGTAAAGTAATAAGTTATAATAGGCAATCAACAATTCCACCACTGTCTAACCACCATAATGTCGCTTGCACGGCAAATGAGAAGGCTGAACTGCTTTCCCAGCAGTTTGCTTTGGACTCCATCTTAGATCCCACAAACCACTCCCACCCAAATTTCCCACTGCAAACAGAAGCCACACCCAATGTCCGGGATATCATAAAAACCTTGACACTTCCAAGGCGTGTGGGCCTGATGTTATCCCTGCTATTTTAATAAAGAAATGCTCTGCTAAGCTAGCCCCTGTTCTCTCCAAACTCTACAACAAATACCTTGCCCAATCTTGAATTCTGAATAGCTGGAAAATTGCCTCTGTCGTACCAGTGTTCAAGAACTCTGGTGAAAGAACTGACCCGTTTAATTATCACCCCATCGAGTTCCTCTCTCTCTTCGCTAAAATCTTTGAATCCTTAATCAATCTAGCTATAGTCCACCACCTCATAAATGCTAAACTTCTTTCTGGCCTATAATATGGATTTAGGCAAGCTCATTCTACTGTGGATATCCTAAGAATCATCTCTGAATGCATATACCATGCAATGGACAAGGCAGGTGAAGTTAAGGCTATCACCCTATATGTATCCAAAACCTTTTACAAAGTCTGGCATGAAGGTCTTCTCATGAAAATTAAATCATACGGTATTACTGAACGAATATTTAATATAAAAAGATTAGTCTTAGCTAAACGAAAAATCCAGGTTGTCCTTGATGGTCGTACAACCAAACAACATGATATTAATGCAGGTGTGCCCCAGGGTTCGATCCTTGCACCTTTATTATTCCTGATATTCATAAATGAAATTGTGTCCAAGACTGGTATGTTTACTGATGACAACATGCTCTATTCTAGACATGTGGGCAGAACAAACGCACACATATCCAATGTAATGTCTGAATCCTTAGAAAAAAAGACCTTCAGTCTGCAGTGGAATGGGTACGTAAATGGATGGTAACGTTTAATGTTACTAAGACAAAGCGCCTTTCCTTTAACAATGTTAAGAAACCTTTTCAACCATTGATTACCATGGCTAATAGCACCCTACCTGAGACTTCATCATTCAAACTGTTTGGCGTAACATTCACAGGCAACATGAATTGGAGCAAATACATAGAAGACATTGCCAAGGCTGCTGCAAAGAAGGTGGGCTCCCTCTACCGGGCTAGAAAACTTCACACCTGACAGTATCTTATATTTCTACAAAGCTACCATCCGCCCAAGCATGAAATATCGTTGCCACATCTGGGCTGTAGCGTCAACCACTAGTTTCCTGCTCTTAGACAAGGTCCGAAAAGGAGTCTCCAATCTAATAGGTCCCGCACTGTCAACCAAGCTCCAACCCCTGTCCTATCGCTGCAATGTTGCATGCCTGTGCTTGTTTTACAAGTACTTCAATGAAAATCCGTTGCCATGGTCACAGAAGGTATCACACTCCTGATGCAATCCTCTACCTGTATAGGAGCCAAATACATCCTAAGATGGGGAGTTACTGTTGCCACATCTGGGGAGGTGCTGCTCAGAGGATCCTTTTCATGCCTTGACAGAGTACAAAACCGACTTCAAAATCGCGGCACTGGTGTCTTCTCGGCGTAAATACCCCCGACCAACCTGACAAGCAGCAAAATCTCACCCCTTCACTGTAGAGATCCCAAGATGCAGGAAAGCTTTCTACTCTAATAGTTTCTTCCCTGAAACTGCTAGCCTTAGGAATTTCCTCTGTGTTCCCTGACTATACTAACATGCAGAAATGTAATGTGAACAGACATCTCGCTGCTCAACTCCCTACTTAGGATGTCTCTGTATGTATGGCCCCTAATTCACAGCAGCCCCTTACGTCTCAGTGGCATTGTGCCTTGTTTGGGGTGAACAAAAGTAAAAAAAAAAATTTTTTTTAAATCTGATCAACAGTACCGAAGTAACTTTGGCAAATCATTCTACACTCAACTTCAAAAGCATATTACCGCTAACTGATATGTTATATATTATACTACTTTTTTGTTTGTTTGCATAAGTAATGTCACTAAACAAACGATTTATTCAGTTCACGGGGCTGGAAATAAATAAAGAATACCACGAAGTGAAAAATGAGACTTGTATAAGATGCAAACCTGTGTAAGTCTCTCATTTATATGTGCAAGCAATGACATCAACAAAAAGGCAGCATAAGGTATGACATACTGTTGGAAATAAATTCCAATATTAAAACACCTAACTTATATGTAACATATTTATTCCTTCAATTGAGCCTTGAATAAAGAAGAGAGAAAGCTGATCAAATTTACTCGTGTTTAAATTCGACAATCAGTTTGAATGTTTCCTTAGAATCACTCAAATACAAGTTTTTTTTTTTATTGGATGTTTATATTAAAAATTAATTTTTGATATAATTAAATGAACTACAAAGATCTTTTTTATCTTGTTTAATATCAATATAATACCAAAATTTTGTAACTTGGTATTTTTTGACAAAAACATTTACAAATCGCAATATGCATATTACCTTATGTCTTAAACGATAATATAATCAGAAATACAGCTTAAAAAACAGTAAGAAATGGCATTTCAACTTTTTCTCTTCACATTTGCTTTTTTGTTATATTATGGACAATTTTTTATGCTAATTCTTTCTTTTATTGACAAATAAGGTAAGTTTTTCTAGTTAAATAAAGATATTTTTGACATGTTATATAAAAATCAAGACCTTGCAATTATCAAAGTTTTAATAATGTATAAACATTTTTGAAGGATTTGCATGGATTTTCTTCCAATTACTTTCTTTATTTTCTTGTAATTTTTTCAAGGGATCTTTTTCTTTCTTGTATTTTCATGTTTCTTAGATTTTCTTGTAATTTTTCCTCCAAGATAAGCTCAACTTTTATTTATATATTTTTATATATATATATATATATATATATATATATATATATATATATATATATCTTACATATATACTTTTATTTATATATCTTACATATATACTTTTATTTATATATCTTATGTATATATATCTTATGTATATATATCTTATGTATATATATCTTATATATATACTTTTATTTATATACTTATATATATATATATATCTTATGTATATATATATATATATATATATATATATATCTTATGTATATATATCTTATATATATCTTATCTATATAGTTATATACTTTTATTTATATATTTACTAAAAAAACAAGTTTAATTGATCTAAAATTGTATTTGTGTCATAATCAACCGGAACACTTTCCTTTTTCAGCTTATCATCAATAATATCATGATGAAGTTTTCTTTTCTCGTCAGCCTGTACTTCTTTTTCGAAACTAGCATAATTTGAATTGTTATGGAAATGTTCAATGCTTTATCCACAAAACAAAACTCTTAAAACATAACTTCACCAAAGGCATCGGTACTAGGAACTCCGCTTACCCCATGATTAGGGGACTATGCTTTGTAAACAGACCCATGAATTTTTTTTAATCACCAAAAATTTGAATTCTCCAATCTTAATATTTCGGCTAGATTAATGTGCATATGCAGTAACATTATTTTTTTTTTTTTAAATATGTTACTGTTAAATGTGGCTCTATATAATTATTTTTTTCATTACAACATTTGAAGTAAGGTGAAGCGGGAGGAAAAAAAACTAAGCTAGCCTCCAGAGCATTCTTTTTTAGTTTCCCAGTTGGTTTGCACCCTTCCACCGACCGATAAAAAGGGGTTACGGGATAAGTAGTGTAGGTTCTGCTCACTAACCTTCTGCACTACTTACCAGGAAACAAGACGGTTGCAACCCATAATTAAATTGCACAAACTGCATATGAATAAATACAATATATTCTCACTTCGTAGACTTTAAATCGAACATCTTCAAATTTGGAAAACGACTTTAAAAAAAAAAAATAATAATTTTCATTTAATTACGACTTTAATCGCATTCCCTTTGATTATCTAATTATTTTTATTATCTATGAAACACTGACCTAATTTTGAATTATTGAAATTTTACGAAAGCTTTTTCGTTATCGCTTTTTCTTATTCGTTTTTTTTTTTTTTTTTATTTATTGTCCATAATTCGTCTAATCTGCCTCGTTCTGAGTAAGAAGACTTTCTCACCCATTCCGATTGATTAATTCTACTGAGTGTGTAATTAATTAATTATTCATTTATTGTTCTATTTTGGCCTTTCTTATGAAAACTGTCTGTGTGTGCTTCCGTAAGATTGAAATGAGTTTCAATAGATCTGCCTTAATCCTCCAAGACAGATTAATCTTGAGTGGTTTTCCTGCTTCTCTCATCTTGGTCTTTACTGCTAAACGACAACACCACTAGCAACAGCACCACTAGCAACAGCACCACTAGCAACAGCACCACTAGCAACAGCACCACTAGCAACAGCACCACTAGCAACAGCACCACTAGCAACAACAGCACTAGCAACAACAGCACCAGCAACAGCACCACTAGCAACACCAGTAGCAACAGCACCACTAGCAATAACACCACTAGCAACAGCACCGTAAAGTCTTAAATAGTGACATCGTTAGCTGAATTATGCTATCACCATCTGACTATCCGTAAATTCCGATGCAAGAGAGAGACAATATATTTACTTATTTATTTTGCTAATTTTTTTCATCACAAATGTAAAATAACATGTTCTCTTGCCTTATCTATTTCTAATATATATTTTAATGCAACTTTAATTCCTATATAATTTTATTGCTAGCTGCCATCTTGCAGAATGGTTCTTGGGTGTAGTGTTTATTATTATTATTTTTTATTTTTTATTTTTATTTTTTTTTAATTATCATTATTGTTATAATTAATGTTATTTGATATGCAAATTATCATATCATACGGTAGTCTTAAGGGTAATATATTATTATTATTATTATTATTATTTATGTATATATTAGTGAAATTTTAAGCTGAATTATTTCGACACTTGATTATTGGGGAAATGGTAGTTTAATCAGTACCATTGGAGAGCCATGAATATTATAACTGTCCTGTTTTTAAATCTCCGAAACAGTTACATGGTAAACAGCTGATGATCCCTGTGTTAATATCAGACGCTTAAGGTCTCCTGTTTTTGTTTCACTCTTAGATACTTAACCTCCCCCCTTTTTTTTATTTACTTATTTTTTTATTTATTAATTTTCCAACGAATGTTAAGTCTGCAATATCTTGGATTTAGTTAGTTTCTCTGGGAATTTAAACTGCATTTTACTTTTCTTTTTTCTTTTTTTTTTTTTTTTTGTTTAAAATGACTCAAAGCTTCTTTATATATATATATATATATATATATATATATATATATATATATATATATATATATATATATAATCATATTCGGTTTAACATCCATGCTGGCATGTGTTGGATGGCTTTTAGAAATTAACTTCTCTTCTAACCTTTCTTTGCGCAGGTCTTTATTTATCCCTCTATCTCTCCAATCAATCCTTATCACTTCCTCACATGTTTTCCTTGGCCTGCCGCTGACAATTGACCCTGTTACCTCAACTCTTCTACATTTACTAACCTAAACACTCTCGCCTATTCTTTCAATGTGCCCAAACCAACAAAGTCTCCTCTTCTGTACACATTTTCCTATACTGTCAAGGTTTAATCTTCCTCTGAGGTCATCAGATCTAAGCCTGCCTTTAAGACCCACATTACACATCAATTGTATCATTTTTATATCCTTTATCTCCATGCAACCCATATCCTCAACTCTCACTGGCCAGGTCCCACTTACATAAATCATCACATCCGGCGTTACCTGGGATTGAATGAGCCAGTAATACCATATCACGTTTTTATTCTTATTTTTTCATATTTTATTATATTCTATTGGGCGGGGGGGGGGGGGGGCAGGATGTACTCAGCATTGATTGGGTGAGACTGGTATGAGTAAAATATCATTAACTGAAATAAATTTCAGTAGAGTTATAGTCTTTAACCCCCTTGAGGCACACTCGGCGTTTTCCTCAAATGAATGCAGACTCCCTATGTACTTCTGCTCGAAGCATTTCTATTATGTTTTGGGTTCTATAATTTTCAAGCTATGAATCAAATCAAATAAAGTAAAAAAGCATATTTCCTTTTCATGGATGTCAAACGTGAACACCGACCTGAAGATATTATTGTGCCCTTTTCGAACAAATGAAATATACTTAGCCAAGTACTCTTGCTAATGTTATATCAGAACATAATGTTAGAAATACAATAAAATTAACTTATCCGGAGTAAATGCAGGTCCCACGATATTATTATGACCCCCCCCCCCCGTTAATCAAAATGAAATAGACCCCATATTCATCCAAGGGTATGGGGTCTATCTCCAGTTTTAAAAAATGCAATAAAATAAATCTGTCTAGTGCGAACGCAAACCCCACGAAATTATTGTGCATCTTTTGATCAAAATGAAATATACTTATCCAAGGTAATGTAGTTTCGGAATATATATGGTTATGGGAATATCATCCAGTGATTAAGTCATGGCATACACATATCTAGTTTGGTGCATATTTCATAGTCAGAATCGTATACTTTTCATCAAATACCTTGGATATATCTATCAATATAAAGTAAGCTATGTTTATGCTTATATATTTGTACATGGTTCACTTCTAAAATAAATAATAATCAGTTAATTAATTTAGAACACAGCTTCTAGGTGTAAGTCGTCCAAATGTGGGCTATATTTAGTTTAATTTGGTCTTATAAACAGGTGGTTGAAGCCCTTCATGAAAATTCAGATACCTTCGATTTGGGGGAAATTTTAAAAAATAGGTATTAATTGGATATCAATTAATAAATATTCCCCAAATTTCAGGTTCATTTGAGTATTTTAAATAGGTCATAATATGGGCATAACCTATCATTTGAAAATGCAATTTTATATCAGATTTTGCATTGGATTTTGCATTGTAGTTATTAGACACCAATTAAGCAAGATTCCCTGAATTTCTATTTTTACTTGAGATCCCTTTTAAGCCTTAAATTTGAAACATTTTCTAAGATCAAAATCATGTAATGGATTTCGATCAAAATTAGAATAAGGATTCTAGACATACGGTTAATATAATTATATCTTTATTTTAATCTACTTGAGGGCAAAGCATTGCCAGGATTTACTAATGAGCCATAAAATCTACAGATGTTTTTTTTTGTTGTTTAAAAATATAAATAATGTCGGTAATACAGAAAAATTCAAATCCGAAATTATTGTTCAAAGTCACCGAATAAGATGACCAGGAGAAAGTAAACAAAAAATTATTGTTCAAAGCAACAAAAAAATTTGTGTTTCAGTTAAAGATGAAGAATAGCACAACTAAATCGTATTTCTGAATTTTTGAGATGAGGATTGATAATTTGTATAATTTTGGTTATTCGGACTACATCTTTAGTGTTATTATCATAACGTTTCGGCCGCTGTAATCTCCAGCCTTCTTCAGGTGTATCTCTTCGAACTCTGGAATATTTCTGTCGAACTCGGGAATCTGGACGGAATTTCGAACGGAACCCTTTATTTAATCCTTGGAGGTAGCATGCTCTTGTTCCGTCAGCCATGACTGGGAGAAGTCTTCAATAATTCTCAATTCTTCGTATCGCCGCACCGAGGATTGAACCTTCACTCTTCAGATGACTATCGCTTAGAACTGAATTTAACTTAATACTATATCCCCTGTGCCATGAGTCCTTGCGGACAGTTCTAGTATGAATTTTGGGAGCCTTAAACCTATTCTTGTTTTTTCTATGTGTAGTCTTACTACTTATGACTATATAAGAAGGTTCAATATATACGAAGGTTCAATCCTCAGCGATGAGAAATGTAGTCCGAATAACCAATAACCAGTATACAAATAAATCCTAGTTTAATAAGATATTCTCACTATTGCATTTTTTACTCAAGGACAAAAAAGGTGTGTGAATCTCTAGATGGAAAACTCAATTGACAAAAACAAAAAACTATAACAATATAAATTTAATGAAAATAAAACAGAAGAATGATGAAAACGAATAATCTTTCATGAAATTATTGAAATCACACATACGAAGTTACAACAGTATTATTGTCCTTTTAAAAGGGCAATGGCTGACGTTCACAATTAGTATTTTATTTATGGACGTCAATACATATTCTGAAAAGAAGACTATTTTATTTCATAAGTATGTTTAAAACTGTAAAATGTGGAAACATTGTTTAAAAATTATATTAGGATGTAATTAGTGAGAATATCTCAAATCAGAAGTAGCTGAAAATGATGAACGTTATATTAATCACTTTGTTTTATTTCATGCTATTACACGAGTGATTACAAAAAAGAATGTCTCAGTAAGTCACGTCGTCACAAAGGAAACGCATGCACAAAGTTGTCATTAATCTCTAAAAAAAAGTCAAAGTAATTCCTATTTAAGTCAAGTAAAATAAATATAGTGAATATGGTTTTTCGAGTACTATACATAAATCATAATAGACTTACCATAAGAAGAGTCTAATAATCGGATTAGTATATGCATAAATGACACTAAAGGTCGCTTATATCATTTCATAAAGACAGCATTTTAATTAGGTGTTCAAAATCAAATTATTTTGCATTCTATTATGAAAAGCAAGTAATTTAAAGAAAGAAATAGATTCCTATTTATAGTAAGGATATAATTGTTTATTTGAAATCGGATACAGGTAGAGCAGTGTAGACATTTCTTATTGATTTTGTAAGCGGCTGGTGCTGTTTAGCCCATAAGTGAGATATGTCTTCATTTTAACAATCTAGCCGGAGTAAGTATTTTTTTTAAATGTATAGAAGCGAATTACATTTTTTTTTAATTTGTAAAGAACATGGTGCAATGATGAAAAGGAAGAAATCATTTATCAGAATCAAATATCAAAAATCCAACCGACTTTATTTTATATATTAGAAGATCACCTAACATTTCATTATTATCAAAAAAGTAATAAAAGTAATAATATTGACTATTTTCTGTAAACACAATTAAAAATAATAAGACACGAAGGTTCCTGTTTGAAAAGATGAACGTTTAGAAGGTTAGCCGGAATGTTGTGAATATAACGACAAAGATGAGAATAATGGTGCAACTAATCTGTATATCGGCAAGTCTTATATTCATTCGCTTAATAATATATAGAATACTTTGTATTATTTCATGTATCTTTATCGCTATGAAATGGTTTTAAATTTAATATTTGATAAGACTTATTATGATGAATGTTTCTCATTCTATTTCGCCATATAATGAATATCATACTTATGATAAAACTTCTAACCTTTCAGCCCTCAGTCTGATCTTCCATGAAAAGATCCAACCAAAATCCTCTTATTAAAAGCTTAGCAACCTATAAGTTTCTGCTGGTAAGTTGTACAACTAAGAAATCTTGTTGGTATTTTTCCAGTTTTTGTTCCCAGATAATTTTGAAACAAAGCCGGTGCCAAAATGCAGCAAAGCCACATGAAATGGTTAGAAATGAAAAATTGAGAGCCACGAATAGGGGTCTAAGCCCTGGTAAAACAAGAAATGCAGGACCAGGAATCGCTTCACACTTCGCAGTCCCTTCAAGATTCGATTCCCCCAATCTTAACTACAAAGTTCAAAGGCCTCAAATGAGGCTTTTGAACTTTGTAAAATGTTATTTAGTTATGGAATGCATCACTTTCGAAGTGTGGCCTTGTTTCCGATTAAAGCAACTTTACTTGTGCCAATAAAAGTGACTTGTTTCTGATTAAAAAGAACTTGTTTCTGATTAAAGCAACTTGTTCCAATCAAGGCAATTTGTTTCTGATTAAAGCAACTTGTTCCAATCAAGGCAACTTGTTTCTGATTAAAGCAATTTGTTCCAATCAAGGCAACTTGTTTCTGATTAAAGCAATTTGTTCCAATCAAGGCAACCTGTTTCTGATTAAAGCAACTTGTTCCAATCAAGGCAACCTGTTTCTGATTAAAGCAACTTATTCCAATCAAGGCAACCTGTTTCTGATTTAAGCAACTTATTCCAATCAAGGCAACTTGTTTCTGATTAAAGCAACTTGCTCCAATCAAGGCAACTTGTTTCTGATAAAAGCAACTTGTTCCAATCAAGGCAACCTGTTTCTGATTAAAGCAACTTATTCCAATCAAGGCAACCTGTTTCTGATTAAAGCAACTTGTTCCAATCAAGGCAACCTGTTTCTGATTAAAGCAACTTGTTCCAATCAAGGCAACCTGTTTCTGATTAAAGCAACTTATTCCAATCAAGGCAACCTGTTTCTGATTAAAGCAACTTGCTCCAATCAAGGCAACTTGTTTCTGATAAAAGCAACTTGTTCCAATCAAGGCAACCTGTTTCTGATTAAAGCAATGTGTTCCAATCAAGGCAACCTGTTTCTGATTAAAGCAACTTTTTCCAATCAAGGCAACCCGTTTCTGATTAAAGCAACTTGTTCCAATCAAGGCAACCTGTTTCTGATTTAAGCAACTTATTCCAATCGAGGCAACTTGTTTCTGATTAAAGCAACTTGTTCCAATCAAGGCAACTTGTTCCTGATTAAAGCAATGTGTTCCAATCAAGGCAACCTGTTTCTGATTAAAGCAACTTTTTCCAATCAAGGCAACCCGTTTCTGATTAAAGCAACTTGTTCCAATCAAGGCAACCTGTTTCTGATTTAAGCAACTTATTCCAATCAAGGCAACTTGTTTCTGATTAAAGCAACTTGTTCCAATCAAGGCAACTTGTTTTCAATCCCCCAAAAAACTTTACTTCCTGATCTAAATAGATTTCAATTTCATTAACACTATCACTCTATATATTCCCTAAATTACAGATCTTATTCTTAGCCACTTTTAGCATCCCACCTCCTGATAAAGCTCATGCAAAAGTTGGGCGAAACGTTGAATTTTAGGTCTTCGCTTTACCGTTTTAATTCATACCGTCGGATTTATTTTATCCTTTCCTTTATCATATATATATATATATATATATATATATATATATATTACTTCCACTGACAAGTCGAGGTTTCAGTCTATGCAACCTCCCTAGAGTAATCTCTCTATTCTACTTCAGTCCTACTTTGATACTATTGTTGGTCGGCGCAGATCACAACGGACGGTCCTGGACTGTCTGTTAAGTTCCTTATATATGCAGTTTCGTACCGATCCTCAGCTTGCAAGGTCACTAGGACCGCGTTTTACATATAGCACCGGGTCATCCTGCACTAGTGAAATATCTATATTTTTCTTGATTTCGTTCATAACTCCATTGAAACATGTTTTATTTAATTCTTTTCATGTTTAATGTCTGTAATAATAAAAATTTATGTTTAGAAAAATGTTCTTTTTTCTCTATCAGACTTTGTGTTAAATAAACAAAACGAAAAAAAGGAACAATTGACAAGTTTAATGAAAAAAATAGCAGAAGTTACTTTTTTTAATATATATAAATTGGTCTTATAACACCCTATCCTTCTCTTTCTCCTTGATTTTTTTTATATTTTTTCTCACGTTTAAATTTTTTTTATTTGGATGATTTAAAAAAAAAAAAAATGTCCCCAAATTAAGCTGTTGATACTTTATTTCCTTTCGTTAAGGAGTAGCGGAAATCCTTTGTTCATTTCGCAACTTACGATGGCACCTGACAGACTGATGATCATCATCATCATCATTTCATTTTCACTTCAAGAAAGTAATCATTGCGCGATCTCGATCTCTCTCTCTCTCCCTCTCTCTCTCTCTCTCTCTCTCTCTCTCTCTCTGTCAAACATTTTCTACTTTCTGCGACATTTAATTTTTCTCTCTCAAACTTCCCCCTCTCTCACACTTCCCCCTCTCTCACACACTTTTTCTCTCTTTCGCAGACACTCTCTCCCCCTCTCTATCTCTCACACACGCACTCTTCCTCTTTCTCTCTCAAACTATTTCTCTCACTCTCTTTTTTCTTTCTCTCCCCCTCTCTTCACACACACACACACACACACACACACACACACTGGTGCTGAAACATTTTGGCCGAACATTTTTGTTTCTTTCTTCGAGACAAAAAAAAGCAAACGAGCGTTTTTTGTTTTGTTTTTTTGTTCGTTAACTTATACCTGCTAATACTATTGAAGTGAACTTTATCGCTCGGGGCGGGGGGGGGGGGGGGGGGCAGGCAATGAGGAAGTATTTGTATAAACAACAACCTGACCAAATAAAACGGTAACAAACGTTTGCGATTAGAAAAGTAGGCAGTGCTTTTTTTTCTTTCCTTCTTATTTTCTTTTTTGCAACCTAGAAGTGAAAAAAAAGCGTTATTTACATTTTCATGGTGCTCTTTCTCTCTCTTTCTCTCTCTTTCTCTCTCTCTCTCTTTCTCTCCCTCTCTCTCTTTCTCTCTCTCTCTCTCTCTCTCTCTCTCTCTCTCTCTTATTTTTTTATTATTAATGAATGTCAACGACAACGTGGACGTGGCAGTGTGTGGTTTCACTTCCACCCTGTCCCGTCTTCGTAAGCGCGAAACATCTGTTATGTAGACATTAGACAATCATTCCAACGAGGAGGAGGAGGGGGGGGAGGCTACACATGAAAGAATTGGCCGTTCTCGTGCCCTTTTTTTTTTACGAACCTCTGCTTCATTTTGTGCATGAAGATGAACTTAATACGGTCTTTTGTTGGGCCACAACTTCTCCATCCGTTGTACGTGCGCCGTCTTGGATGGTTTGTTTCGAAAAATCAAGAAAAATATTTTTTTTATTCTTTCGTTTTCTTGTTTCATTAATCTTTTTTTCTCTCGACTTGTGTGTGTGTGTGTGTGTGTGAGTGAGTGAGAGAGAGAGAGAGAGAGCTCTTCAAAGAAAGGTGTGTTTTTGTGTCTGTGTCTGTACGAAGAAAGTAGTACATACTTTTTTGGTAAAACTGCACTTAAAGGACGCCACTAAATCGCGCCTTTTTTTTTTACCCCCCCCCCCGTCCTCTAATACTTCATATCTAGTCCTATAGGGACCTCCAATTGCATGTGAAGAACGGTGACGTCACTATTTCATGTGTACGTTAAGAAGTCATACATTCGTTTTGCTTTACCGATTGCAAAAAAAACTCTCTCAAATAAAGTTATACTTGTTTTAAAGTAAAATAGTTTAGTTAAAGGTTACATTATCAAATTCTGAAAGAAACCCTTCTTCATTGTCCGATGAAACTACGAAATTTTCTTGTTTTACGACACACGGGGTAGTGTTTACTAAACATCGCGTGAGACATGGCAAGATATTATCTATGTACGGATGAACAGAAGTGAAACAAATTACTTTACTACTATGGTGTAAACAAAATTAACGGTTTGTTTTAACCATTTATTCGTCAATTGAATAATAAAAATTCAAAGTAAAAATAAGTTTATATTTCGAAATGGATAAACATTTTAATTTGAAAAAAGAAAAATGATAAAAAGTATTATAAATATATAATAATAATAATAATAATAATAATGATAATAATTACTTTTGTCAACGTTTTTTCTTATTAGTGTTACTGTTTACAAATTAGCGTGCGGCGTGCACCAATTTTACTCTAAAAATGTATGCGCATGCGCGTGGGACAATTTCACTTTAAAAATTGACGTGTTAATTATGGCTAGTATTGCGTTCCATAGTTGCGGCAAAATCAGTTAGTGCAAAAAAATTTTCTTACTTCTAGCAAATGAAGTAGTTTTTTCCAAGTACATAATATGACATCCGCCACAACTTTTGTCTTTTACGATTCATAATACTTCGGGCTATATTATATTAAAATATTTTGAAAAATTTCGAACACGAATATGTTCAAAAATGATGTTTAAAACCGATAAACTCGATCAATACGATCAAATGAATAAATGTCTCTGAAAATAAAAATTATTTCGTAAAACTTTTTTTTTTTTTGCATTTCAATAAATCACAGTATATTTTATTGAGAAAAGGTAAAAAAAAATTCAAAACATAATAATATTGCTTTTATTTCCACTTTTTATTTGTGCATTCACGGACCAGTTTACTAAAACAGTTTACGTAAAATTTAATAAAATTAATCCAATGTGTTTTTTAAAAGAGTTTAGTTTTATATAAGAAAAAAAAATCGCCGGATGACAATATATTTCGTTCAATATTTCATAAAATGAAACAGGGGGGGGGGAATCACATAAAAAAAATATTTTCCCTAATATATTTTAGGAAAACAGCATTTTAAAGATAAATTAGTCCTATAATGAATAAGTATTGAAAATTTCGTGAAGATCTGGCCATAACTTGATTTATGCGAGATTTATTAAAAATGTGCCTATCACAGCGCACATAAATGCTTATACATAAGAACGTTAGTTTATCACGTAAAAAAAAGTACACAACATTTTAACTTCACATTTTCATGAGTTTCGTATGCTGGAAAAAATTCTAAAAAATCATCAGCAGTTTATTTAATGTATCCTCTTTTGAATGGTAAAAAAGTTTTGTTGATAATCTTAATATAAATTAAAGTTACATCGTGTTATATATAGGGGGGGGTAAATAGTTCACAACCAATTGGAGGTCCCTATAGTCCTAAATGTAAAATCTCGTTCCCATGCAAATAAAAAGCTAAGTTTTAGGGTTTTTTTCGAAAAATAATAACAACTTTGGAAAATGTGTAGATTAACACCCATCCGCGTAATCACCTCTCTCCCCCCCCCCCCAAAAAAAAAATATCTACTTTTTTAGACGATTACGTATGAACACACTGAAAAACTTGGCGAAACGAATAAACAAACAAAACAATTATTTTAGAATTTATGATGCGGGATCAGTTTCATATAAATTTAACGTAAAATGATCTCCGCATATCCCGGCCATTGTAGCTTTTTATGACAGTTAACCATTTTTTTACCATTAACCCTAAGTCCGTGTGGCAAAATCGTAAAACCACACGTAATCGCCCCCCCCCCCCCAAAAAAAAAAGAATAAAAAATACGCACGAGATTTATTTCAATTACTATAATGATCCGGAAATGGGGAATCATTTTATGTTAACTTTATATGCGAAACAGATCTCTCACTCTAAATTCTAAAGTATTCTTTTTCATCTTTCCGACAAGTTTTTCATGTTCACACGTAATCGCCTAAAAAAGTAAAATCAATTTCTTTCTTTTTTTTTGGGGGGGGGGGGGTTAGCAGATGCTGTTAATCTATAATAGTCCTAAAACTTTAATTTTTCTTTCAAAAACTTCTGCAAAAATGTCTGTACATTTATGATTTTCTATAACGGTTTTGATGTTCCTTGTATTTCGTTATTAAGAACTACAAATAAATCCCGATGGAAGAGGTGAGGGGGCAGGGATGAGCAATTGGAATAAAATAAATCCTTTTAATTGGATTCCTATATGCAGCTTCTTCTTAAGTGCTATTTAATGTGAACAGAGTTCTTATAACATTACCTAAATGCGTGCCAGGTATGAATTTTGACACGTTTATAGGATTGTGTTTTGGGGGAAGATTATTGAATCATTTATATCATCAGATAACAAAAACAGGAATTCTGTAGAAAATAAATGTTTTAAACCAAAATTCTGGGATTGATAAAGAAGATATTATTGGGTGAAATAAACATTATCTAATATCCAAACCTTATGAAGTGGTGGAAACATACATACACACACTCATAAGTCGGTGGGACTTTCGATGTTAGACCTAACTAGCAAATTGATACATGGTTCTTTTTTTTTCCACTATGTTATTAGCACAAATATAATTTGGTTCGCTTTAGTTTATTTCTGAAAATACTTAGGCCAGTTAGGAATATTAATACAATGGTTATGTTTTCCCTACCTCGCTTAAACAGCTTAAGTTTTACGATTTCACTATTTTTTTTTTAATTTTTGAGGGGGCGTGCATTGCATGAATTGATCTTTCTAATTATTTTTTCTCTAATCTTTTCCTCGTAATTGATTGAAGCTAGTGATTTGATGAACTCATTGTGAGATTTTCATCCATATTTTTCACTTTTTTCCTATTCATCCACTTGTGCCATTTTTATCGTGCCATTTCTATTTTAATTATATATATATATATTATTTTTCTCTTTTTTTTTTTCAAAAACTTCTTTAATTTGTTTTTCTATATAGCAAATCTTAATTGATTAGGCAAGACTTCAACACTGTGATGTAATGTGTGTGACCGTGTTCCATAATATATTTCGAGGAAGACCTCTTTGTCAAATGGTAGGTGTTTCAAATCTCAAAAAAGGACAAAAAAAACGTGTGGATGGCAATATTGCTTATAACGCAGTAAATATTAATATCCGCAGTACTTGTAATAAAACTAAAACTATAACTGATTTTTTTTTATGATTTTAATTACTTATTTAATTTTTTTTTTTTTTTTTTTTCCTGAATACTTAATATTTGAACCCACCGATGAAGTGTTACATATTCATAAAAATGAAAAGAAGAGCAAAAAAGAGAGAAAAGAAAGTAGAAAACATTTTTTGTTTATTCGGAGGAGGGAGATAGGGATAACAGCCAAGAGCAGTGTTCAATTCATTTTTTTTTTCTAATATTTATTTAATATTTTTGTTATATATATACTATTGTTATCTTATTTTATTCTAACAATATTTACTTTGCTTTTAGGAGTTGTGTGCTTTAAGTTTAATAGGGTGCAAACAAAAACTGAAGACTAAAATGACTTCACTACATCCCGGGCAACACCGGATAAATGCAGCTAATGTAGATATAAAAATAAGCTTTCAGTCAACAATTTTCCAGGTAGGTAAGTCATCTTTAACTTAAATCCAAAGACATGCTGTGTCATGAGTGAGTTAAAAGAAAAATGCATGATTGATAGTTCATTCAAAAGAATCAGCCCTGATGATGTACAGAAAATGTTCAGAATGACCCAAGCCGAGCCATTGTCATTTGTACATTTTTGAGCCATTGTCATTTGTACATTTTTGAGCCATTGTCATTTGTACATTTTTGAGCCATTGTCATTTGTACATTTTTGAGCCATTGTCATTTGTACATTTTTGAGCCATTGTCATTTGTACATTTTTGAGCCATTGTCATTTGTACATTTTTGAGCCATTGTCATTTGTACATTTTTGAGCCAGTGTCATTTGTACATTTTTGAGCCAGTGTCATTTGTACATTTGCAACAGCAACAACTGAGTTTCAAATCCCTGTCACTATTATTACCAAAGAGAATGTCAAATTGTTGCACAATCATTTTTCACTTGAATGTTGTTTCCATTTCTTCACTTTCTTGTATTATTCACTACTCTGAGAAAACTCACCTTTAAGGGTGGGTGATCAGCCACTTGATTTGTGCCACGCCTTCCTACACTGTCTGAAAAAAATTACATTGAAAAAATTCACATACAATTAATCCATCATGAGCCAAGGGGGGTGCCATCTTTTGTGCTGCTAAATAATGCTGTTTCTCACTACTTCAAATGGCGACTCATTGTCTCCCTCTTAAATGACAGCTTCACATCTGAAGATAATTTTCTGACAAAAATAGGGGGGAGGGAAAGGTCAGAGCTTATCGCTCCTGCACTATGTATATCAGCCCGAAACTGCCAAGCATTAAGAATATTTAATTTCGTAAATTGTCGGAGGCTCAATTACTTGTGTTCACTTTCCTTTACTTGTCCATTAAATCTTAAAAAAAAAAGGAAGTTAGGATTACTTTTCATATATTTTTCTAGAGATCACACTTGTTCAGTTTTTATAGAAATGTAGGCCCATAAGGTTTCATGTGAAATATCATTCGTAAACTTTTATCAGAAATCCCTTGTCCCCTGAGAAGCTGATTTGCTGGGTAACTGTAGGAATCCCTCCGCAGGAATCTAAATATTATCTTCGCGTACTGAACATGTCCTCTCCCCAAACTTTGGATTTAAGTTAAAGATGACTTACCTACCTGGAAAATTGTTTACTGAAAGCTATATATATTTATATCTACATTAGCTGCATTTATCCGGTGTTGCCCGGGATGTAGTGAAGTCATTTTAGTCTTTAGTTTTTGTTTGCACCCTATTAAACTTAAAGTAGACAACTCCTGTTATATTCTTCAATATAAAATGAGTTATTCCTCTTGCTGATATTTATTTTTAGGAGATTATTTAAAAATGTTTCATATTAGCGGTCGTCTCGGCTGAACTAAATCATTTTTTAAATAAATTGTAGCTAATTATATTGCTAATAACAAGGAACAACGATAACAAATATCAATTGGCTGGTCAAAAGCAAAGTTTGATTTGTAAGTTTAAATGTTATTTGGTTCTGATTTTTGAAAATCCGACAAAACAACTTTACAAGTTAGATAATCAAGTTGCCACCATTTCTTGAATCAACATAGTGAGAGAGGGCAAGAGAAATACATGGATAGCTAAGCAAGAGATGGGGGACTTGTTTAGTTAATTATAAATTACAGCTAATTAGAAAAATGAAAAGAAAATTTGTTTTCAATCCCAAAACAAAAGGTATATTTTAGCATGTATTTTATGTTATTAAAGTAACATATACAGGGGAAAAGGCTTAGCGAAACAAACGTTGATCAGTGTAATAACTGATAATCAAGTTTCCACCAATTCTTCAAAACAAACAGGCAGTTTTATGGAAAGTTTTCTGTTGTTTCTCCATTGAAACCAAACCAAAACATTCAGAAATACAATGAAATAGTACATGGTGATAACAATGATAAATAGTACATGGTGATAACAATGATAAATAGTACATGGTGATAACAATGATAAATAGTACATGGTGATAACAATAAAAATAGTACATGGTGATAACAATGATGAATAGTACATGGTGATAACAATGATGAATAGTACATGGTGATAACAATGATGAATAGTACATGGTGATAACAATGATAAATAGTACATGGTGATAACAATGATAAATAGTACATGGTGATAACTAAAACAAATAGTACATGGTGATAACTAAAACAAATAGTACATGGTGATAACTAAAACAAATAGTACATGGTGATAACTAAAAAAAAATAGTATGTGGTGATAACTAAAAAAATAGTACATGGTGATAACAATGATAAATAGTACATGGTGATAACTAAAAAAATAGTATGTGGTGATAACTAAAAAAAATAGTATATGGTGATAACTAAAAAAAATAGTATGTGGCGATAACATTAATATTACATTCGTATGAAATCAAGTTACAATATGTTGACTTGTTTCATTCAGGTGCTGGCATTAGTTTCTGTGATTCATTTTTAGGACACCAGGGGGTACAATTTGAAGGTTGCCAACATCCCCCTAATATAAGTAGTGCAAATGTTTTGGCAGAACATTAACAGAGCACACTGAACCCACAGTCCACACCGGTAACTACATCCATTTATCACATGATAATAATATAACAGTGACTAATAACTAAAACGTATATAATTTTAAAAAATTCCTTCTCAAATTCTTTTAAATAATTACTTAACAGCCAGATAAGGTGTCACTGCTTTAATAATTAACCTGTTGCACAATATAAATAGTCATTTAGGGATGAGCCTCATCTGTTTCTGATAATGCGTGTTTGTCCCTCCTCTCACTGACGACTTCCTTCTTAGATGGACTAATGGCCATTATCCTGCTTTGTAGTTAATGGTCATTGATCCATGTTAAGGGTCAAGCTGGACTGTTTGGATTATTAATAGAATGTTACAAAGATGTCATACTGATTATCCATGGCTTAGCTTCCGATATGTTGTTAATACCAAGTGATTGCATCTGTCATTATTAAGTACAAAACAATGATACTGGCCAAATTAGTCTTGGGTGGGGCCAAAATATTTTTCTCTCAGATCTCATTACCAAAGCACCTTGTGAGTTTTTCTCCTTTTTTTTTTTGTGTACATATGAACTAAAGAAAAAAGAAGAATGTTTCTTCATCTTTTTTAGCCTTTTTTTTTTTCTTTAATAAATCTCTTTTGATTCGTAGTGGAAGATAAGAAGTCTTTTTTGTCGATCCACACTTGACCAGAAATGCTGTGTGCATTTGTTTTCCTGCCATATAAATGAATTGGTCATCTGATCTCCATTGTTGATCACTCCAGCCTCCTGATTGGCATGCTTTTTATGATTGAAGCAATAAGTCCAAAACCAGAATTATCTTACAAAGAACTCGGCCTCCTCCCCCAACCCCTGCCCTCCACCAAACTCTGTCCCTGCACTGACTTGTGATGTCTTGGGTGATCCTTCTACTTGTAGTCCCCCCCCCCCCCAAATATTCTTTCTCTTCTTGTCTTCATCTTCTCGTAATATTGGTGATCCTGATTCCAAAAGACAACCATCATGTGTGTATGCGTATGATATCAATCAAAGGTAATCAGTTTCCAAAGAACGCGCTGACTGCCGCCGCCGCCGCCCCGAATTATGTCCAGTGCTGCCATTAGGCTCGTCCGCAACACAAAGGAGCTAAAGAAGCTGTTTGTGATGTTGGCGCAAGTAAGAGTGCCACAAAAGAGGATAAAATGCTCTGATTATCTGCGCTCACTTGTGTGCGATACCAATCAGCAACGAAGACACTGCATTAACTCGCTGATATCTTCTTTTCGTTTTTTTAAGAATAGTTTTTTCGGCTTGTCTTTCATCAAAACAAAATTAGAATCTTCTTTTTTTTTTTGTATTAATAATATTTGCTTACTGTACGGACGAGCCATCTGTTAACAGAAATCACAGAACACTCGCTACGACAACTGACCCGTTGCAAACACACTATTCATTCCCTCTAAAACTTCTTATTATAATAAGTGTTATTTCGACTTAGCAAGAGTGTGTCATTAGCTTGATGGATACCATTGTAGACTCTGCAATCCGCTATGTCGATTTCAAATCTATTGTGTTTAATTATATGCTAATACTGTTGTAAAAGGTATGGACCCACGATTTCAACCCACGATCTATAAGTAAAAATAGCAATTTGTGTGCAACTTATGAAATTATTGACACTAGTTATTGTTTCAGCATTAAATGACCCAAATAGAGTTCATATGCAATACATTAGGCAAACCATCAAACAGTTGATCTCTCTCTCTCTCTTTCCTTCTCTCTCTCTCTCTCTCTCTTTCCTTCTCTCTCTCTCTCTTTCCTTCTCTCTCTCTTTCTCTTTTTCCTTCTCTCTCTCTTTCTCTTTTTCCTTCTCTCTCTATCTCTTTCCTTCTCTCTCTATCTCTTTCCTTCTCTCTCTCTCCTCTCTCTCTCTCTCCTCCTCTCTCTCTCTTTCCTTCTCTCTCTCTCTTTCCTTCTCTCTTTCTTTCCTTCTCTCTTTCTTTCCTTCTCTCTTCCATTACATATAGTAAGGGCACTAATTTTACCATTCATATTCAGGTGAGTTTTCCCAACGCAGAAAGGTATGGCACAAGGCTGGAAAGTTTCAGATAGTAATGGTAGTGCACCACAAAAATCGATTGAGCTGGCATTCCTTGGTAGGTGCACCTCAGGTGATTGGCAATGAACTAACTCTTTCTCAATGAGAGAAAGTAAAGCCTGAGGGGAAACACCTTCATGCATAACTCTGACAGAGCCGTGTCGGCTGATGCCGCAGTGCCTCACCCGCACCCTCTGTCGGACTGATTGAGGACGTATCCTTCATATGCAAAGAAGTTCTTTTCCCCTCTAGTTTCCGCTAGTCTTGTACTTGTAAAATCTTTTAGAATATAGATCTTTTTTTATCTTTGCCTCATTGGTCAGTGAGGGTTGAAGACATGCGTTGCATGGAGAGAAATCACATGAGAATGATATGCCAGATGTGTAATGTGAGTCTTTAAGACAGCCTTAGATCTGATGACCTCAGAGGAAGAAGAAATCTGGACAGTATAAGGAAATGTGTGCCAAACAGGAGACTTTGTTGGTTTGGTCACGTTGAAAGAATGGATGAGAGTTCTTGGGTTAATATATGTGGAACAGTTGAGGTATCAGATCCAGTTCACAGGGGAAGGTCAATGAAAAAAACATGGGAGGAAGTGATTAAACTGGACTTGAAAGAAAACCGGATAAATAAAGACCTGGCCCGAGATAGGTTAGCTTGGTAGTCAATTACTTAAAACAAACGTTAAACCAAATATGAAGATGAAGATGATGATTGATATAATTTATTTAATCAGAAACATAAAATCCGTGTCCATTTAAACTTGCAATATCTGCAGCCCTCAACAATTTTACTGAGAAAGGGGATATATATCTGACAACGTAAATCGCTCATCCACATCAACTGTTTATAATCCCATGTGACTTTGTGAAGCCAATTCTTAAATGGCGGCATCCGATTACAACTTAGCTTAGCAAGAATCTGGTAATATTAGGAGCTTTGTTTTCACTATTATTTTGTGACTTACGCTTAAGATTGTGACCATTGTTTTAATCTCTGTAATGAATATCTTAAATCGACATCCTTACACTCAAAGATAGAAAGAAGGGGAAAAGCTAAATCAAAGTGAGATTTTCTTTGAAACAATTCATTTCCCAAACCGAACACATAGGCTTCAATCGTGGTCATGGAAAGCAATGTATGGGGTCACTATTTTTTTTTTTTTTTTTTTTTTTTTTTTAACAGTTCACCCCAAACAAGGCAAGCCGCCACTGTAGACGTAAGGGGCTACTGAGAAAAGAAAAGAGGAGAAGGAAGGGGGGGGGGGGGGTCAACCTAACTTGGGATCTGTGCAGCGAGATGTCTGTTTACATTAGTTTTAAACTTCTGCATGTCTCTTCTGTCGGGGAAACAGGGAGCAGGGAAAGAGTTCCAGAGGCCAGCAGTACGAGGAAAGAAGCTATTTGAGTAGAAGGCTCTCCGACATCTGGGGACCTCCACAGTGAATGAATGAGATTTAGTTGATTGTCGAGTTAGTCTAGGGAATTTACGTCGAGGGGGCACCAGAGTAGCCAATTCATCGGAGCATAATCCATTGAAATATTTGTAAAACAAGCACAAGGATGCCACATTGCGGCGATGGGACAGAGGCTGAAGCTTGGTTGACAGTGAGGGTCCAATTAGGTTGGCGATTCTTTTTTGGACCTTGTCAAGGAGGGAGAGACTAGTAGATGATGCACCAGCCCAGATGTGACAACAATACTCCATGCATGGGCGGATGGTGGCTTTGTAGAGATACAGGATAATGTCAGGTGTGAGGAGTTTACTAGCACGGTAGAGGGAGCCAACCTTCTTTGCGACAGCCTTGGCAATGTCTTCAATGTATTTGTTCCAATTCATGTTACCTGTGAAGGTTAGGCCAAGGAGTTTCTCCTTGTAAGGGTGTAAAGTCATTAATTTGGGATTCTAACTGTGGCAACACATCCCGGTCTGTTTCTCAAGATATGGAGATTAAAAAGAATTGAAAAATATATTTTTCTTGTTGAGAGATTAATTTTTATTCCAATGGCAGCAAAGAAGACTCCTGGAGTTGCTGGCCTTTGTTTAATTACAGTTTCTTATAAGATTTGTATAATTATATCTCGGTTAAATGATGAGCTTGTGAAATAGAGTTGCTGTTACGATATCTCATTGCCGCTAGTGCATAGAAATGCTTTAGGTTTGATCGCGCTTGAAACAGGACAACCAATAAATAGTTTTGTCTATTGTGGAGAGAGACAAGAAGACGAAAAAATGTCATTTTACTAATAGCTTATTTTTGAAAGCAAATTTGTTATTCGAAATTATAATGGATGTTTTGGTTAAACTGAATATGTAAACATGTTTTCCCTGTCAAAGAATAATTGCTATGCCCTTCCTTCCCCCATTCCGTTGTGGCCCACTTTTTTGAATGGGCAACATTTATATCATGTGAAGGAAGTTGGTCAGTGTGCCGAGCCGCTTGTGGTTGTACAAATACTGTTCAGGTCAAGTAAAGCAGCAGCAACAGCAGCAGCAATTGTGAACAGTTCAGGCTAAAAAAACAAAAAAAAAACACTATTCATTGCAGAGTAACTGAAATGACCAAACAACATATTTCAAAATGCTACCAATAAAGCTTCTCTAAAATGTAAGAATTTTTTGTCTGGATCACATTACGCTAAGACTGCTTCCCTTCAGATTACAACATAGTCATCTTCAAATCCAATGTCACCAAATACTTGTCATAAACCGTCCCCATAATTAATCAAACCTTGTTTATTTTATTAATCATTTTGACAAACCAGAAGAATACCCGACTGAGTTAGTAGCAAACTGTGTTCTGTCAGATTTAGTTCCTGATATTAAACTTCATCTGTAATATAACTTCCTGCGAGAGTTTCAGTTTCACAAATTTATTTATTTATTTATTTATGACGGGACCCCACACGCCTCTCTGACCCGTGGAGCCACTTATAAACATGTACTCCACTCGTGTCTCTATCTCTGTGTTCATGCCTCTGATTCTCTATGCAGAGATCTTGCCAGACTGTGGACACTCTTTGGCCGATCGTCGTAGTGGCAGTAAAAAAAAGATGTCGGTCGAAATTCTCCCAATCGGGATGATGATGATGATGGCTTTGTCGATCTCGTCTCTGAAGGCAAGGTTATTCAAGCAGAACAAATCAACGATTATAATGCAAACAACTCGGCGATTTCTTTTTATATGAAATAATTATTAACAAAGATAAAAGAATTGTTTTTAAACGTTGAATTAAAGTCTATCGTATGGTAAATATCTTTCGTGCTAATCTATTCCTCTGTGCATGTGTGTGTATCCATTTAAAACGATTATTTTCACAAATTGGACTAATTAAGTCATTACTCTATGTTTGGAAAACGGTGGGTCTTACTTCGTCCCGCATGTCTGGAATCGGCATGCCTCCTTCAGACGACTGGCCGGGCTGAGCGCCCAGCTCTAACTAACTGATCTGCTTTCTCGTTCTCACCTAAGGTCCTTTCTCTTACCGAAAGGGTATATAGTCACACCCTTTCCTTTTCCAACCTATTTCTCCATATCCTTCTTTCTCTCCCAGTGGATTGGGAGGGGCGCGTCTTTTCACTGATACCTACAAATGGGATTTCTGTCTTAGATTCTATTGCCATTATGATAAAACAATTACCCTTCCTCTCCCGCTGTGGAACAGACTTCTGCCCTAATTAGTGGTGACAGCTTTAGATGGCTATCTCTGACATCAGTTCAGCCCGCCAGGCTAGTATAGTACTGACATGTCTGACCGTATGTTTTTCGTTGGTGATAAAAGATTTTGCCCAAACTTCATCCATCTGTTTAAACTCGGCTTGTGTAAGATTTAAATGAAATTGACGATTTTACATGACTTTGCCAGCCCGACGCTATTTTCTCTCCTTGTTTGGATGGTCGATCCGCGCTGAATATACGTACTAGTCTTATATCTCTAGCTCGTTTCTACATAGGGTCTAGCATCATCACCAAGATGCATACTAGTGCACCACTGGGGTACCCGATCCTCGTCGGCCTCGATCGCTGTGTCATATATTAAACTGTTAGGTGAAAGTACAAAATAGTTAACAAAGCCTTCCCTCCCCATGTTAAGAATGGCTTTCTAAATAATAACGTTATTATATCAGCATGGTCTGTAAACTGCAGAAGATTATTTAGAAAACTATTCTTAACACGGTGATGGGGGTGGCTTTGTTAACTATTCTGTACTTTCACCTAACAATTTAATAAATAAATTAATAAGTAAAAAGTAGTACGACCCAAAACAGGACCCAAAACAGGAAGTCTTTAATATCAGGAACTAAATATGACAGAAAACCGTTTGCTGCTGACTTTGAGTCGGGTACTCTTCTGGTTTGCCATCATTCAACTGACAATCCATCCATCTGATTAATCTTTATCCTCAAGTGGATTTTGGCCTTGATAAATTGTGGCTCATTCATAATAAAAATAAAAGACCTTAATTCATGACAACTTCGCATTTGATTTCTGACTAAAACTTTGTGGACTGTGCAAGTCTTTCCACCATATTTACAGAGCTCAGATTAATGCCATGACATCTAGCGCACATTTTGATGATAAACAATTTTAGTTTGTTTTTAGTAGAATATACTGAGATGACATGTTCTTGAAACTTTATCGTTTCACACCTGAAATGGGAACAGATAACCGTTTGAGATCAACTAAGCTTTATTCAGTGTAATTTAACAATGTCGAAGAAAAAGGACTAAACTTATTATTTTATAGAAAGGTAGTCAAGGGCAGATAACTGTGATTGTCTTCATGACGAGACCTAACATTTATTTTTGCTAACTTATTCCATGTATAAATTGTTAACATCATCAGTGTTTTATCAATGATGAACAAGCCGCGCATGTGTGGTCCCCCTCTGTATGTGACTCAATGTGGCAAGTGTAAAATGCAATAAATTTGGGGCATTTTTGACCCCCATTGTACCCCCTGGGAGTGCGAACAGAATTTTTCTGAGGTCAAGGATGCTCATTTTATATCCAGAACAATTGCCTCTACATTTTGACCAAGTTTCAGAAAAATTGAATGGATGGATCAAACGTTATGGGAGAGAAGGGTCATTTTTTGCCATTTTGGGGCCTTTTGACCCCCTGGGGGCGCGAACCAGATTTTTTCCAAGGTGAGCGATACTTATTTTCTATTAGGAACAATTGACAGGAGGCCTCTTCAGCTTCAGTATTTGGACATGTAGATTGGAATGTGGTGTTTGGATTGGAAGAAATACAAAGAGTGACAAAAACTGGTAAAACAAAATGGAATAAAAGATTTGAGAGAAAAACAAGAAAAATTAGGATTTTTTAACGAGATTTTTGATGAATTTTTCAACATTGTAAATATAATTATCTCAAACAAAACATTTTTTCCTATTTTCATCTTGATTTTGGTTTCGTTTCGTTGGTTATTTAATACAGAATTTTGTAGATATGATTGATTTGCAAACAAATTGTTCGTAGTTAAATTTATTACAAATAAATTTTTGGTTACGTTTTTTGTAAAAAACAAAAAAAAAATACTTTAAAAAATTGTTTAATCATTTTAATTAAAATGTAAACAAATTCTTTTTATTACATCATTGTTTTGTTATTTTTTAAATTTCTAGATATTGTAGAAACCCATTATGAGTTAAGTAAATAAATGAAATTAATATCTCTACCTAAAATGATTTTAATCTGCTTTTTTATTTTCTAATAAAATATGATACTGAATGTTGCATGAGTAAAAAAAAATTTTTTTTTTAAATTAAAAAAAATTATTAGTGAAAACAAAGTGCAGGATTTTTAAAATAAAATTTGTAATAATCACATTTCTATTGCAATTCTTTTTCTTATATACCAAAAATCTATACACCTCTTGAACTTAATGACAGCAACTGCTTGTTGTTAGTCTTTTTATTCTGCTAATTATTAGTGTTATTATTATTATTATTATTATTATTATTATTATTATTATTATTATTATTATTTGTACTCACTAGGAGTTCTCACACAGATCATCGTCAGTGATTGCTCACTGACACCAACAAGTGGTATTTCCTGGAGTTTGAGTGACAACAAGCCTCCCCAGATTTCCAGTATTTTTCACCTATTTTCGATAACGATGCGGTATCGCAGAAGCCTCTTACCATTGATTTCTCGCTGGTTAAGACAATTGGTCTTCTCTGGGATTTGAGTGGCAATAAACCTCTCCAAGGTCCCAGCATTCTCTGCACTTTTCCAGTGGAGGTCTGATTTGTGCTGTCCCTCCTCGGTCTTCTCATCCTCCTCGACCCTCTACAAATATTTGGTCTGGTGTGAGCCTAGGCCGGCACCATTTAAAATAAAAAAATAAATAAAAAATAAAAATAACATTTTTTTTTTTCATTTTTTTAAATTTTTAAAAAAATTTGGGGTGGGGAGAGAGAGGGGAGCTTATAGTGTTTCTTGTAATTTCTGTTTCTTTGGTTCATTTTTGCATAATGATAGCTGAGGTCGGTGTAATTTATTGGGGGGGGGAGGGAATTATGAAGTGATGTTTCTTGCAGTTTCTGTTCCTTGGTTCGTGTTGTGGTGTTCTTCGTGTGGTTTTGTTTTACCCCTGTTGTAAATTCCTTGTGACTGGTTACCCTTTGTGGCTTATGCATGTTGGTTTCCGCATTCGAGGATTTTCCTTAAGATTGCAGCTGTTTTGATCATTGCCGTCCTTTGTATGGTTTCGATGGTCCCTTTGATTCCAATTTCTCCCAGTCTTTCCTCCAGGTTTTTTGGGATTGTTCCTAGTGCTCCTACGATTATTATTATTGTTACTTATTCATCATCATCTAGTCGTGATGGTGTCACGGATCCTCCTGACTCTTTCATGCCATCTTGCTTCATCCTCAATCACACCTGATAGGTCTTCATACGTATTAGTATTACTTATTGCTATGGGATTTTCCCTTTCTACTTTAACAATCACTTTGTTTTCGACAACATCGTGTACATAAAATTATGTTGGAGTTGAAAAAGTGTTTATTTTCATGTTTTAGGAACAAACATCACGTTTAACTATCGTTTGTATGTAATGAAATGCAATAAACATTATTGTTTCGTTAAGAATACAAATTATAAGAGGCACTGTCAAAGAAAAACTCACTAAGTATGAGTTGCGTTCCTTCAGATTTTACGATGTGCATCACATTCTATTGTGTTAATTCAAAATGACGTTGGCGATGGAACAGTTTTTAAGTATACTTTTCGAAACCTCTTAAGTATTGTATGTATTTAAGTAAATATAATGATTGCCTTCACTATCCACTAAGCTCCAGCCTCTGTTCCATTGTCGCTATGTTGCATCCTTGTGCTTGTTTTACAAATACTTCAATGGATTGTGCTCCGATCTCGACGTAAATAGACCGGACCAACTCGACAATCAGCCAAATCCCATCCATTCACTGTGGAGGTTCCCAGATGTCGGAGAGTCTTCTACTTCAATAGCTTCTTTCCTCGTGCTGCCGGTCTCTGGAAATCACTCCCTGTTTCCCCAACTGTACCGATATGCAGAAATTTAAAATTAACGTGAATAAGCATCTCGCTACACAGCTCCTAACTTAGGATGACACCCAAAACCTACACCCTCATTTTCAGTAGCCCCTAACGTCTACAGTGGCGGCATGCCTTGTTTTGGGTGAAATGTGTTAAATAAACGAAGAATAAGCTATTGATTCGTTAAGTTTACAAAATATTGTAGTAAATCTGAGAGAAAAATGTAATAAAGATGACTAACTTACATTTCGATTGTAACGTACTTCGCATTATAAATCTTGCAGTCAAAATTAAAGATGGCGACTAGAAAAGCAGAAATGAAATAGGTGGGATTATGAAGGAAAAAAAAAAGCAATATTTTGAAGGATTAAAGCGAAAATTACTTTTTTTTTTATTTATGTAAAAAAATTAGTTCTAATGGTTGATAATCTACTTTATAAACATAAAGCATGCGATGGAAAAGTGCCATCTCCATTAAAATTAACCGACACTTGTAAATATATCCAGAATTATCTGCTCGGATTTTCTGCAATCTCGTCAGTGAATTTTTATTTTCAGTTATTTAATCTAGTAATTTTGTTTTATGTAGGAAATGTTTAGGTGTAAGTAAATATTATTGAATTAAATTTTTTTTTAAAACTCTTTCGAAGTTGATATTATTTTCTCCGACTTGTCACTGGTGCATATGATTATTGTCTCTTCCAAAGTTAAATATCGACCGATCTAAATATAGAAATTGGTCAGATGGATTGGAAGCAAAATTGTGTTTTTTAAAATAGTCGAAAGGAAATCAGATCTTTTTATCAAAAGAGATTTAATTTTCTAATTTGTAAGAATAAACCTATTGATAATAAACTTAGAAAATTCGACTGACTTAATTTTATGTATTAGATATATATAAACGTTTGTTCAATTCGGCGTTCTAATTTATTTTCTCTTGTATGTTCCTGTCGTAAGTTATTTCAACCCAGCCACTAAGAATACTTTAACTTAAATTTGTTGTCGATAAGTCTTTGTCTACGACAAATTTAAGTTTATATGGGGTAACTTATTCCAAGAGTTAATCACACCCTACTCCAGAAGAAGCCTATCATTTTTACACATTGTCTTTTCTTTTGCTAAAATGTTCCGTATTGGCGAACAAGTGTTCTAATGAGCCCATGGCAAATGAAAAATGAACCGTTATTGACTTGTGATGCTTAGAACTGTACAAGTTATGAACATTCAATCTTTTGATTTGAACTCACCATCTTGTGAATAAAGTATGGAACTGTAGAAGACAAGCATAGATAAATAAGTCTTTAAGAATGGTAATAATGTTCAATTGAAAACCTATGATTGATCCGTCTTTTCTATTAATTGTATTTCTGGTGATGAATGAATGAATGATCGAGTTTCGTATTCGACTCAAGACGAATCTAAATAGGAAAAAAAGGGAAGATGGACGCCAGGCATTTTCGAAACAATAGACGCACTGAGAGGAAAATGGAGAATTCTGTTTATGAATAAGAAGCAAGAAAGATGCTAATCTTTCTTTTATTCTTTTTGTTTTTTTAATTTCATTGATATTTTATAGGAAACGCTGGGAATAAATTACAGGTGTTCATTGCATTGATTGTTTTGGAAAGAAAATTAATAAAACCTTTTCGTTGTGTTATATCCTATTCTCTGTAAAATATCCCCCCCCCCCCCGGGTTATAAATTGTGGGTCATCATCTATTAGAAAGAAAAAAAGTCAACATAGGTTTGACCTAAGATTCAACATTGAGGAGGTTTTTAATTATCATCAGCTTTCATTCATAAAATTCTTTTGCATATCTGATTGGTCAATGATAAAAGCATTTCATTGGTTACCAAAAGGTTTACTGTTCAATCCTTGCCATGAGCATTATCATTGCCGATACTAGGGCTTAATCGCTCCACATCATCACTCTGATACTAGTAAATTACTCTTTGTAAACAAACCAATGTGTTAGTTTGTTTGTTGTTTTTTTTTGGGGGGGGGTTGTTTTTTTTTGGGGGGGTGTTGTTTTTTTTTTTGTTTTTTTTCATACTAAAAACTAGAGAATTATCCAATTAGAATGAAATGTTCAACAAATATTTTATAAGGATTATATTAATATCAGAGTGATTTTCAAAAAAAAGTAGCAGTTTAATAAAATTTAAATTCAGGCCAGATTAATATGTGCAGTAACATTATTTTTGTTTTTTAAATAAATATTATTACTGTGAAAAACACCTCGTATATAATTAAAAACAAATATATACTCATTATTTCAGAGAAAAAAACTTTCGACTCAAAGTAGAGACTTTTTGTGTTATTTCAAGATTAGCTTTTAGGTATTGCTAAACTAGTATTCGAAAAGTAGGTGAAAACTTCTGATTTGTGTATTTATGTTGACAACATTATACACAATATTGAGTTGTATAATTTAACACCCTCAAAAGTCGAGAGATGTAGTTCAAAATATGTGATTATATATATATATATATATATATATATATATATATATATATATATATAAGCTTATTAGATAAATATAGTGATGCATCTGAATGGGTGCAAACCATTTGTTTTTTTAGTTTTTGTTCATATATTAAAACTTTTCTTACTTCTCAAGAATAAAAAAGACTTACATAAGAAATATTTTCAAAACAAAGAAATTCCTCCTAATTCCCCAAATGCCAATGCAGCTTTTGAAGTAACTTGGTTCTTCAAAGTGCAAATTATCACACAAACTCTAAATGGATGCACAGTGAATGTCTTATGCTGAAAATATAATTCTACTTCTTATCGTGAAAACATTTTATTGATTCAATATTGTATAATTAAAAAGGCCTTCAATCAGAAGTATTCGCTTGAATACTTTATATATATTAAAATTATACCCAAGGTTTTTAATTTAATTTTCACAATTTTGAAATATATCTATTAAAAAAAAACAAAAAAAACAATTTCTGTTTGTTTACTACCTTTTTTTTTTCTTCTTAATTTATAAAGTATTACGAATAATTTGTGATAAGGTTATTTCGATATCTCTGGAGAATATCATTTTATGAATGCTTTTCAAAAGGAACATAATCAACACCTTTGCTGGAATATTCTCTGCGAGTAAATTTAATATTAATGCCAATAAGAAAATCACAGATGATGCTTTGTAGATTCTTCTTACCACATAAAGTTAATTGCTTACAATATTCACTCGTTCTTTTCTCTCCTTACCCAATTGTAAAAATAAAAAGAAAAAACTGTTAAGCTTTGAGGGGTAGAGCGTAACATCGTGGCAGACTATGAGTCACGAAGACATAGAAGAATGGGGTAACAATAATACGTGCGTATTGCACAACTTTTATTCTCGGACTGAAGATACAATTTTGAAAGAACAAATTTGGCGCCTAATTTTCATGTCACATGATACCTCTGCAGCGCAGTAATTATCGCGTAGTGCGGTGATCAGGTCGATGGCCTTATCACCACTTGGTTGAGTGGAACTATATTCAGTTGACAATTCAACATTCTAAATTATTTCAAAATTTTTGAAATGAGGATTAATAATTTGTATTATCAGTACAAGCGATTTTAAGAATACAATTACAAATTACTTAGACTTCTACCCGGCCATGGCTGACGGAATGAAAGCAAGCTACCCCCGTGGATTAAATAAAGGGTTCCGTTCTGTTCGGAATTCAACAAGATGGACTTTAAAAAGGTCGGAGGTTACATCGGCTGAAACGTTGTGAGAATAACGTCCAAAATGAGAACAGTAGTCCGAATTGTCCAAATAATCCAAGTTCTAAATTGGTTCATCGATTCCTTAAATTTGACCTTCTTGTTGAGAAATTGTTTACTTGGTATTGATAAGGAAATCTGTCGAAAATACTTCTCTCCTACTCTGACCAGATTCAAAATAAAAGGCCAGAAATATATAACAACCAAGATGAGGATAACAGTTCGGAACTTCCTTACTATAATGGAGAGTTCGTGTCTGTATGTTTCTAACCAAAAATCGGAATATTATTTAAAAGAAACACCGGTAATTATATTTAACTGCATTGGTATATGAATATAATGGTCGCTGTTATTTAACATTGTGTTTTTTTTTTGTTTTATTTTAATTTTATTCTGAGTTTTGTGTATAAATATACACACAATATCTCCATTATATATATATATATATATATATATATATATATATATATATATATAATAATGGTAATAATCCAGGTAAAAACATCCACAGGGTGGTAATTCAAAGAATTTAAACCGTGTTTATAAAAAGTGCTCAATATCAAAATAGAGCTTTATATATGATAATTTTTATTTACACAGACATGTACAAAATCTGCGACACTGGCATGTCGATGTTATCGATCAACAGTTATTATAAACTGAGATCTCATCAGGCAGAGTTAGAATCCGATCTTAACCTCAAGGTTAATGTTTATCTATTTATATGAATAAATGTGAAAGTTTTAGTCTTGTGTTTGCAAGGAACTTATGAATTAAACGTTTAAAATTTTGGTTTCAAGCAGTGAACTTTGCGAAGCGATAGCGAGATGGTCAATATATAATTTATAATTCAGATTCAGAGCTTTGTTCATTTTTGTTTTGTGTTCTAAATTTCTACATATATAAAGTGAAATCATGATTTATATTTTCCTTTTTTCAATCAAATGTAAGATATGTACTTGTTTTCAAAATTAAATTTCTGACTTGATATTTTTTTAGTTCTAAAACACAGAAATTAACAGAACATATTCTCTTTATTTTTCTTTTCACTCATCACTATTTTTCTATTTGTAGTTTTATATTTCCTACTTTTCAGCAAATAACAAAAATGAAAGAAAAGAAAAATGCTTCCTTAAAATATTCTAGATTTTCTGAATTATGAATCTATTGTATCCAGGAGATGAGTTTCTTATTTGATTTTAACAAACAACTCAGATTAATTTTTCAATTGAAAAGCGATTTTATTTTTTCAATTGACTTTTCATAGTACTATATATATATATATATATATATATATATATATATATATATATATATACATTTTTGATTAGTCCATTACGTTTATTTTAGTTCAATGATTAAAGCAGCAATTTATTTATGTTTTTGATTACACTTGACGACACAATATTACTTTTCTTAGTTATTCAAAAACTTTTTGTAGTCTAATTTGCTTCATCAAGTCTGGAATGTGTTTTAATATTGTTTAACTTTACAATAGAATCCATTTTGGGTAGTTCTTCAGATTAGGACCCGAGCTAACTCTGACCCTAACGAAGTCAAGTCGATTTTAGCTTGGGTCCTAATCTGGAGAAGCACCCCATTTTGTTCAACCAAAAATGTCATGACCCCCCTCCCCTGGTTATATAGGTGTCGGCGCTTAACTAATCCAACATGGATTCTATATATTTTGCAGCTGCACGTTTTATGGTGAAACTTTTGCAAAGTTGCATTAATTCTGAATACGCTTGAGATCAGATCATTTTGGTGTTCACGATTAGATACTATTTAATTTTATTCATTTTTTTTTTTAATGATTTTGAAATGACTTCCCTTATAACTTGTAACATATCAGTTGTTTTGATGTGAAGTTTTTTTATTAATTTGTCTTGTAGACATATATTTTGCAAATAAATAGTCTGCAAGTGATTCTATTTAATCCAGTGTTGGGACCTTGGGACTCATTAGTAAAAAAAAAAATTTAAAAAAAAAAAAAAAAAAGAATAAAAAGGAGATCAATGTCTGTTGTGATGCTATCTCTCATTTAATTTTTTATTAAAACCTTCTGCAATTACTCTTCTGTAAAGTAATACCCGATTTGAATGATTTCTTCAATTTCTTGCCTGAAGAAAATGGTAAATTATTCCTACCAAAGTAGCCACATAATATTCTTTCTTTTTCTAAATTATTTCAAAATCTTCTGGTTGTGTGTGTCTGACTGTTCGTCAGTCAGAATTTTGTTTAAACAAATATCTTAAATTCTTTTAAAAATGGAAAATATTGCATTAATACTAAGTAGTTACTTCCCAACAAATAAACCGGACGCCATGACCGGAAATCGAAATCGAAACCTTGAAATCTTCAGTCTGACGTTCTACCAACTGACCTATTTGCACTTTCTTATAAATAGTTATTAAAACATAACAAAATAATTATAGCCTTGACGTGATGTCCTAGATTCATGATTTACGTCATGTTTCAAAGCATGAATTCAAACATAAATGATTAAAAAAATAAATAAATGGGTAAACAGTATCAATAGCGTTGGAAATTATTTTAATAGTCCCAAACAATTTATTTAGCTTTAACTGTGTATTGTATGTAGTTTATTTTTGCAATTATATAATTCTAGACAAGTAAATAGGAACACCGTCTTGCGGATAGCGAGAGAGGAGGAATGATGGGGTAAACTAGCAAAATATGCGACCAGAGGGATCATAAATTTGCTAGTTTATTATATAAAGGGTAATTGTCTGTTTGTTAGTGTGGCCAGCTAAAAGTCAGAAACTACACAAGACACACCCACAAAGCTGATATATTTCTTTTTCAGCACTGACTCTTTAATAATATTCCTTCTTTTGGGAGTCACCAGGAACAAAATTAGTCATGGTAGTAGGGAGGGGGTCACCATTTAAAACAATTTTTTTCCACCAATCTTTGGTCTGAAACTCTAAAATACACTTTGTTAGCCCTCGAATTAAAATCAAAGTGGAGTATCTGTTCTGTCCTCTGTCGGAAGAGGGAAATCCTTCTTGAGTAGAGAGGGGAGGAGGGGGATAGACAGTAGTAGAGAGAGAAAAGTTTTAAAAGAAAGATGTTACATACACTTTAAGTCTTCTATTGTGTTGTTCATGTTCCCGGGCAATACCGGATATCCATGCTAGTCTTCTATACATATAAAGTTGTAGTTTATTTGTCTTTTTGTTCACGAACTCCTGCTAAGGTTTTGGAGATGGATCCCATAACCTACATATATTCTGAAAGATTTCCCAGGTATTTGGATAGGTATATATCATTTTGATGAAATAGGGAAGGATATCATAGGGTCTGTGTTCATGCTTGACATCTATAAAAAGTAAATGCAACATTTTACTTTATTTATGAGTTATTTATAAAAGTAAAATAATAAAAATAAAAATGTTAATAAGGGATTTAGGAGTTGAAGCAGGAGTGCACAGAGATCTTCATTTATTCTCAGGAAATGCTAGGTTCCCCTCAAAGGGGTTAAACACTAAATTTACGAAACTTTATTTCAACTAATGTCACTAATATGAATATAAAACAATATAATGCACTGTATCAAAAATGATGATGATGGTGGTGGTGGTGATGGTGATGATGATGATGATTGCAAGGTAACTTTATTATTGTCTATGGAAATTTAGAGATTATTGCATTTTTCTTAAATAACAATGGAGACTTTTGTTAAGTAGGAAATTGAGTGAATGAAAAAGAAAAACAACCGGACCAGATAAATGCTTGTAAATTTGTTAGTCTGTTTCTAAAAAAAGGAACCCAATAAAACGAAGTCTAGTGGAGCCCCTGCAGCAAAAAGGTTTATTTCATGATTGGGGCTTTATTTTGTTGAATGCACTTCATACCTGCCCGATTCTGTAGCCAACATTTCTCGCTTTCTTTTTCTTTTTCTTTTTCTTTTTCTTCTATTGCTTATTGAATATCAGTCATCATCATCATCATAATCATCATCATCATCGTCATAATCATCATCGTCATAATCATCATCATCATCATGTTACTCTCATTAGAAATGATACAAGTTCTTTTTATGGAAACAGGAGATTTATCATCATCAGTGATTTTTTTTATAGACATTTAAAAGATAAATAAACTTGTATCGAAATTACCAAAGTGATAATGTTTATCTATATGAATAAATTAGAAATATTTCATTTCGTGTTTACAAGAAAGTTATGAATGAAATGTTTATCATTTTAAATTAATGTTTCAAGTAGTAAACTTTGCAAAGCGAGTCGGCCATGCCGGCCAGTTAAATATAAGGACCAGTTCTATGTATATATATATATATATATATATATATATATATATATATATATTTGTATATGGTGAGTGGTCCAAAAGTAGGTGGACAGTATGTGGAATAGTTTATGTATCAGTAATATTATTACACTTGTGTTCATAATAAGTATCTTTTTCAACAAGATAGGGCCCCTCCACATTATTCAAGAGCATTCTGTGAGTATCTGGATGAAACATTTCCTGAGAAATTGATTGGACGAAGAGGTCCTATTGACTGGCCGGCACGGTTACCGGACTTGCCCCCGATGAATTTTTTTTCTTTTGGGGACAAAATTTATAGTTGAAAACCGAGAAGTGTCAGTGATTTGAAAAATTATAGAAGAGATGCATTTCAAGAAATTAATAATCAGACAGACTTGCGTAAAAATGTTTGTTGAAGTGTAAGAGGCCGACTTCAAAGCTGTGTAAATTGTGGTGGGAAACAGTTTGAGACCTTGCATTGATACAATTTAAGGGCTTTTGTATTATTGTTGTTCAAAATAAAATTTACGGTGTTAATTAATTATGTCAGTAAATATAATTTTTTGTATACATAATCTCAAAATAAATGTTATTATTTACTGCCCACCCCCCACTTTTGAACCACTCTCTCTCTCTCTCTCTCTCTCTCTCTCTCTCTCTCTCTTTTATATATATATTACTAGCAACGTTTTCCGGTTCGCATATGGGATAGCATCATACACAAGTTTGTCTTCATATTAAGGGATATGCAGGCAGACAAACGTTCTCCTTTACTATATATATATATATATATATATATATATATATATATATATATATATATATATATATATGAGAGAGTAAGAGGGGGACACGGACAGAAATAAATCTACCGAAAGCGAAGATGTTTTTCACTTAGATTTTATTATATTTAAATAAAAAGGAAAAAGAATATTCTTTGTTTTCATTAAAATAAAAACAGCAATTCCTGGCAGGATCGAAACAACACACTTGAGGTTGTCAATCTGAGTCTCTCCCAACTGAGCAATTGGAATATCTGTTAAATCGTCTTTTCAAATAACACTCATAATTATATTTCTCATGCAAAATGTTGGAAAAGGGCCGTAACCTCCTTAAAGGGGTCCGTAGAGTTTCAGGACTAACCTAACATTCTACATGTGTAAACTTTTGTATTTTAAGAACACTCTCTCGTTTGTTTTAATATAAATAGGCAAACACACACACCCACACACACACAGAGGCGTTCTCTTTTATTATATATATATAGAGAGAGAGATAGAAGAAAAAAGAGTGATAAATATGTTATATAAATATTATATATATATATATATATATATATATATATATATATAAATATGAAATTATTTATAACCTACAGACGCTAGCGTTTCAAGCTTATTGTTCTCATCGGTGCAGGAAAGTAACAATTTCAGACAGGAGGCACAAACCCGGTTCACAGAGTCAGCCTAGAATCTGCAAGCAGTCACCTTATCCTCGCAGCCACTGGAAACTGTCATGTGATTACGGGAAATTAAGATCTATATGTACCTAGAAGCGGGCAAAGACTAATCGAGAGAGTTCAACGAACGTATTCGGAACTTAGCATCAGAGGTTTTTGACAGTCTATTTTTAACATCCTTGAGAATGCTCGACTTAAACTTCTTAAAGGGGCTTATATATATACATATATATATATATATATATATATATATATATATATATTGATGACAGTCTATTTTAAATTAATTTTTTCAGAGTAGATATACTAACAATGGTATCATTATTAAAAGACAACAATAATTCTCAATGTTTCTGAAGAACAAATCGTTGAATTTGAAATATTATCTTCAAGAAAGTTGATGTATATGCGGTTAGAGACAGACACCAAATTCCGGTTATAATAAGATTAAAAACAAAATAAAAAGCAGAATGGCTATTTAAAAAACTAGTTCTTTTACTTCAAAAATGCATACATAATAACAGCTATTTTTGAACACATCCTGAACAGTTGTCTCAAATATATTCTTGCAACACTGGATTTTACAAAGTTCAGAAGAAATAACAATAAAATGTAATGTTTTAACTAAAAGTGAGCCAAAATTTAATTGCAATTCAATTTCTGATGTTGACATTGGCTGTTCTATATTCAATATCGTAATCCTTTTGATAACTTTTTATAACAATATTAAGCTTTATTTTAATAGTACCCTCTAGCTATTAAGAAACAAATATTTAAAAAAATAATAAAATGGAGATTGTGTGTCTGTGGGTTCGTGCATGTTTGTAACCAAAACTCGAAACACAATGTTAAATAAAATATATCATTATATCTGTGTACTGGTATAGTTAGATATAGACTGTCTAAAGAAATGATATCATTTGATATGTAAATATCACAGAAACTACACAGTCAATGCAAATTAAACTAAACAGGCTTAAATATTGAATAATGTAAGATTTATTCTTCAAAAAGTGAATGAAAAACTCAGATATGTGGATTCCATGGATTCTTTTACAAATGTTCAATATGCACACCGCCTCAGACACGACTGCCTCTTCCGATGTTATTTGTCATCCAGACTCTTTTGCCTTATTGGCGTTGGTAGTTTCCGGATGTTTACGTAGACGTCCAGAAAAAAAATCGGTTGCCTGCATCAAAAAAATCCAAAATGATGTACAACTGGAAAAAATGTTTTCTTTTTACACGTAAAAAATTTTTTTTAAGAAAAATATCACTGAATAAGTATTAAAACGGTGTTAGGGTTAGGGTTCGTTAAAATATATTATCGCTTTGATCAATATTTATTTTAAATTAGTTAATTTTGCGATTCAATCGATTAAAACATTAACTTGTCGTCTACTTATTTTCTCGCATTCTGATTGGATAAGCGTTTCAGCATTTTCCGGGCGTCTCCGTAAACATCTGGAAACTACCGACGCCAAGTCGATTTTAGCTTGGATCCTATTCTGAGCAAGTACCGAAATATTTTGTGCCAAGTTGAAATCTACATTGCCGTTGGTGACTTTTTAGAGAACTCTCACAAATGCATACTGCAGTCTTATTCGACTGTTTTTTAGTGTACTCAAACTCCTTTTTTCTTTTCTAGTAGATGGTATTTCGATACCTGTAAAGATTAAACATAAAATGTTAACCTGTTTAAACAAACGCTGTTTATATTTGAAATAATTTGAATGGGAACTGGTTAAGTTATTAGGTTGCAAAATGGGCAGTGTTATTTAACACAAAGGGGGACGCTTCGAACCTGCTCTCAGCCTGCCAAGCCAGCAGGTCATCCAATTAAACTTACAGATGTTCCGGATATATCCAAAAAGGCTTTTTAAAGTGTGCAGATGAAACACATTATTTAGAATATGATGGCAAAAAAGGAAATATTTACATTAACTTTTTAATGTGTATAAAATTGAACTTTTATATTTGTTAAATTTTGAATCATGTATTTATTGAATAAATAGAAAAGTTTTTGATTTCTAAAAAAAAGTCGTAATATAATTTCTATTCAATAAAATAATAGTATGAAAAAGAAATATTTTTACACCTCTTTCGTTTTTTTAATTCTTCATTATATCAAAGATTATCAAACCTCTAACGGTCGTTCTTCTTATTATGGTATATGTTAATGAGATGTGTGTATTATAGCCTCCAATTGTAACCATAATTATGTGCATTATCCCGTGTGTTCTGTGTTTAATGGGTTTGATTGTTTCATTAAGAAAAATCTAGTTTCTTTTTCTTTTTTTATTGTTTTTTTCTAATTTCTCATTAAGGATTATTTTGAAATTCAACCGTTTCCTCAGCCAGTAAGACTAAAATAATGAATGGCATTTCGGTTTATTGATCCAATTTTATTTCTTTTTCTTTTTTCTATTCAAAAATTTTTGAATGAACAGAAGAAAAAAAAAACAGAAAACCACTCTGAAAACCATTTGTAAAACAGATGAAAGCAAATAAATGAATGAAAACAAAACCGATTCCAAAGCCCTACATCGGCTTCATCTTCTGGCCAACTACTTGCAATCATTTCAGTCCAATACACACGCACGCACACATTGGTACATGTCTGCAAACATTCATGTATTCTGTAAGTCCCTTAAGTCCAACGTTCACAACAACCAAAATCTGTTGAGCCATTTAATCAGTGTGCTTCTGTATTACAGAGAATCAACATTTTTGTCTTTTGAGGCTTCCATTTCAATTCTAATATTTCCATTAATTCTAGAATCTTGCAACAACTAAATTTAAAGAATTGATCACTCTCAGATTGTTTCGTTTGCTGCCTCTCATATATGCATTCATCTATTGTTTGGCATCTTACTAAGACATTACTGTTCACACTCTGGAAATAGAAACAAAAACTGTCATATGTTAAGATGCTGCTTTAAAAATAATAATTGGTTGGTTGTTTACTTTTTACATCATGGAAACTGTGATTGGGTCATTTGTTTATGCAGAAACCATAGATGTGTTTTTTATACGATTGATTTGTAGATCAATTTTTAAAAAAATTTTTATAAACAAATAGTGTGTAAACGATAGTTTGTTTAATCCATAGATGGGGGCTCTGAAAGGTATTACCACTCCGTGTCAGAGTGGACTTTGTAGTAGTAGTAGTAGTAACTGTGAGGTGACCCCTTAGCTCCCAAATTGAGGCCTCACCACTGGATGTAGTTTATTGTCATGCTGAAGATGGTTGCAAGGAGTTCGAGTAGTTGAAAAGATTAGGAAATAGGGGAGGCAGGGAAAAAAGTAGAAAGGGCTGGGAACATTTGATTTTAGAATGATGAAGTGGAGATTAAAGGTGAACATCTTGCTCAAATGTGTCTTAGCCAGTTTAGTGTTGGGGCCTTGACAAGTACTACCTGTTTGGGTCAAAGTGGACTTGGGAGTTATCTTAACTACGGGGTGACTTCACACTCTCCAAAGCTCCTCAATTGGGCCCTCACCACCGGATGTACTTTAAGCTCACACTCAGAACCTCAAAAATAATAGAAAACGTTTAGGATGCCATGCTCTTTAATAGTCACCCATTCGTTATTAGCAGTGTTCAATATTGCTTACCTTAAGTAATAAATATCTATTAATATTATTATTACTACATATGTAGATGATTTGTGATTGATAGCATTGTGAATTGCTAAATCGACTCTGCCGAGTTGAAATCCAATCACATCTATTGCGATCACTAATATTGTTAAAGGTATAAATCCACCATCCCCCAACTGTGGGGAAAATAGCAACTTGTGTTCAATTAATCATATGCAAGGAATCGTTTACAGTAAGTATCCAGCTTCAGCATTAAATAACACTGAAAAGGATTATTTTCCATTAAAAATAAAAATAAAATAATAAACCAGGATTCTTCACACTTACCTATAAAGAACATCTTCAAAGACCGAATCTGTCTTCACTTGAGCAGCAAAGGATGTGAGGGGACCGGATTTTGGCATGCAGCATCATCAACAGAAATTTAAATCTACGTTTAGAGGAGGTTTTCACCCAATGCCTAGTCACAGTCTCCATGGTCACCTGCAGAAGATGCACCATTATTACTTTCGTCTCAACAGAAAGAAGGCAACACAGGACCGGCGACACAGTTATAAAAGTGGGGGCCTCTCCTAAAAAGTGGGGGGGGGCCCGGTTAAACACATGCATATATAACTTCATTATTGATGACCGTAAAGTGGGGGGGGGGGCAATCAAAAAGTGTGTGTGGGGGGGCTGTAGCTCCCCCCCCCCCCCCGGTGCCGCCGTCCATGCAACATACTCTGTTTCTGCTCTCTGGAATAACCTGCTAGAGGAGGTTGTAATGATGCCTACCATATCCATGTCACCTTGGACAAACATTCAGATGGAATATAGATGCAATATCTTCTGTCTTTTTACATGGCTTGATGCACTTTGCTATTTTTTTTTTGCCAATAAAATTGATTGATTGAAACTAAAATATTTTTAAAGTACTGCAATGTATAAACTTCGCTTCGAATTCGATTTCACAAGATATGTATTTGAAGCGGATGCTGATCCCAACTGCGAGAATCTTTAGCAGGCAAACTTTGAAAGTTGTGAAAACATCTAAATGACCAAATCTAAGTTGAGTCATAGGCATTATATGCCCAGAAGGATTCTACTATTCTGAAGGATTACCTACTTACCTACGTTGCTTGTTATAATATCTTAATCCTCTGGAATTTCCACGGGTATATGTTTGTTGTTTTTTTTGTTTTTTTAGTTTCGCTCTCCAATACTGAAAACTGTTTTTGAGCCTCTTTTACAAGAAAGATTCTCTTGTGGTTGTAATGAATCTCTCTTTTTGGAGAGGGAAGTCTGTTTTCTGACTTTCTCTCTTTTATTGCTGAAATTCTAAATGCTCTGCCTTTTTTTTGTTTTTTTTTTTTGTTTTAGCAGATGCGTAAGATAAGCCGAAACTCTTTTGAGAAGTGCTTAAAATGGCATGACAAAGATGAGCAAAGCTAACGTCCTGATGACTATCAGATAATGCAGATTCCATATTCATTCGATGAGAAGAAGCTGGAAAGCTCGCCTTCCAAATTTCTTTATCATTTTCTTTTATTTCTTTCTCTTGTCTCCTCCTCCTCCTCCTAACTCTTGGGTTCCGTAAGTGTAGGATTTTCATGTACAGATCCTGCATAATTACTTGTCAGAATGAGTTTAAATAAGATTTTCAAAACATCCTTTTTATATATTTCATTTGCATTTTTAAGGTGACAGACCTGATTGCATAAAAATGAAACTAAAAAAAAACAAAAAACAGAAAGATTGTTAGAAAAGACGAAAGCACTTGTAGTCTTCATTGTAGTTCTCTGTACCGCTCAAGATGCAATCAAAATATGTTCTCATTTAGGCTGTGATTTGGGAATTGAACAGATTAAATTTAAATTGACCTTATCTACTTATTAAATTGGCTTTGTGTGTGTATTTACCTTTTTTGGCAGACATTATCGCCTAAAACCGTCTGACATTGGATAATCTACCTCAAACAAAAGCAGATAGGCTTCTTTCACAGTATTGAACAAAATATCCCCCCCTGTTTTTCTTGTTTTCACACTGTCTGCGCATTGAAGTTATTTTCTGTACATCAGATATCTTTAATTCTTTTGAAAGATTTATTTTTCATTTAATTCTTTGAAGATCCTAATTACTGGGGATGCCTTACGAAATTCAAGGAGCATCATCATCATCATCATCATCATCATCATCATCATTACCATCATCATTAACCCTCCCTCTCTCTCTCCCTCTCTCTCTCTCTCTCATATATATATATATATATATATATATATATATATATATATATATATAAGGAGAAAGTTTAAGTTAACAATTCAAGATATTCCCAAGAGATTAAATAAAACAAAATAAACTTTTTAACAAATTAGATCTTATGAATGTCTCGTCATATATTTAAATACTATAGATAAAAATAAGCTCAATCGTTAATAGATTATGTTAAAGAGAGCTTTCATATTATAATTAGGTGAATTTAAAAAATTTGAATTACAATCACGCTCCAAAAATCAACACTTAACAAGGTTTATCCATATGTACACGCATTTCATAGCGATAATAAAATGATTTTTGAAACACGCATACATATGGATCAACATTGTCGATTGTTGATTTTCATTGATAGCGATAATAAAATGATTTTTTAAACGCACATACATATGGATCAACATTGTCGATTGTTGATTTTCGTTTGATAGCGATAATAAAATAATTTTTTAAACACACATACATATGGATCAACATTGTCGATTGTTGATTTTCGTTTGATAGCGATAATAAAATGATTTTTGAAACGCACATACATATTGATCAACATTGTCAAGTGTTGATTTTCGTTTCATAGCGATAATAAAATAATTTTTGAAACACACATACATATGGATCAACATTGTCGATTGTTGATTTTCGTTTGATAGCTATAATAAAATAATTTTTGAAACACACATACATATGGATCAACATTGTCGATTGTTGATTTTCGTTTGATAGCGATAATAAAATGATTTTTGAAACACACATACATATGGATCAACATTGTCAAGTGTTGATTTTCGTTTGATAGCGATAATAAAATGATTTTTGAAACACACATACATATGGATCAACATTGTCGATTGTTGATTTTCGTTTGATAGCGATAATAAAATGATTTTTGAAACGCACATACATATGGATAAACATTGTCGATTGTTGATTTTCGTTTCATAGCAATAATAAAATAATTTTTGAAACACACATACATATGGATCAACATTGTCGATTGTTGATTTTAGTTTGATAGCGATAAAAAAATAATTTTTGAAACACACATACATATGGATCAACATTGTCGATTGTTGATTTTCGTTTGATAGCGATAATAAAATAATTTTTGAAACACACATACATATGGATCAACATTGTCGATTGTTGATTTTCGTTTGATAGCGATAATAAAATGATTTTTGAAACACACATACATATGGATCAACATTGTCGATTGTTGATTTTCGTTTGATAGCGATAATAAAATGATTTTTGAAACGCACATACATATGGATCAACATTGTCAAGTTTTGATTTTCGTTTGATAGCGATAATAAAATAATTTTTGAAACACACATACATATGGATACACCATTGTCGATTGTTGATTTTCGTTTGATAGCGATAATAAAATGATTTTTGAAACACACATACATATGGATCAACCTTGTCAAGTGTTGATTTTCGTTTGATAGCGATAATAAAATGATTTTTGAAACACACATACATATGGATCAGCATTGTCGATTGTTGATTTTCGTTTGATAGCAATAATAAAATAATTTTTGAAACACACATACATATGGATCAACATTGTCAAGTGTTGATTTTCGTTTGATAGCGATAATAAAATGATTTTTGAAACACACATACATATGGATCAACATTGTCGATTGTTGATTTTCGTTTGATAGCGATAATAAAATGATTTTTGAAACGCACATACATATTGATCAACATTGTCAAGTGTTGATTTTCGTTTCATAGCGATAATAAAATGATTTTTGAAACACACATACATATGGATCAACATTGTCGATTGTTGATTTTCGTTTGATAGCGATAAAATGATTTTTGAAACACATACATATGGATCAACCTTGTCAAGTGTTGATTTTCGTTTGATAGCGATAATAAAATGATTTTTGAAACACACATACATATGGATCAGCATTGTCGATTGTTGATTTTCGTTTGATAGCGATAATAAAATAATTTTTGAAACACACATACATATGGATCAACATTGTCGATTGTTGATTTTCGTTTGATAGCGATAATAAAATAATTTTTGAAACACACATACATATGGATCAACATTGTCAAGTGTTGATTTTCGTTTGATAGCGATAATAAAATGATTTTTGAAACACACATACATATGGATCAACATTGTCGATTGTTGATTTTCGTTTGATAGCGATAATAAAATGATTTTTGAAACGCACATACATATTGATCAACATTGTCAAGTGTTGATTTTCGTTTCATAGCGATAATAAAATGATTTTTGAAACACACATACATATGGATCAACATTGTCAAGTGTTGATTTTCGTTTCATAGCGATAATAAAATAATTTTTGAAACACACATACATATGGATCAACATTGTCGATTGTTGATTTTCGTTTGATAGCGATAATAAAATAATTTTTTAAACACACATACATATGGATCAACATTGTCAAGTGTTGATTTTCGTTTCATAGCGATAATAAAATGATTTTTGAAACGCACATACATATGGATCAACATTGTCAAGTGTTGATTTTCAGAGTTTGATTGTAATATTTAAAATTTTAATTATCTCATAAATTTTATAATCTACTGAATTATAATCATATATGTTGAGAATACAGTAAAATGAATAAGCATTTTGTGCAATATATAGAAATGGAAAAAAAAAGAAATCAAAATGAACTAGGAGTTGGGGGTTATAATAATTTGAAACACTACAGACTTTGCAGCGTAGTTTCCTCACAGAACTGTGAATGACATTCATAAGAACTACCACTCGGCCTTTCTGCCATCTCAAGTCATACGTTACTCGACGACCCCCTGCCCTGTCTTAGTGCAACATACAATCTGGGCAGGTTCAGCTGGCTTTCTCCAAACGAGCAAGTTTTTAGGAAATATCAACTTCACAAGCAGTGCTTATTCACATGTGTATCCCTCTCAGGTGAGATAATTTTAATAACGTTAGTTTAGAGGTGTCGCTGTCCTCCCACATACAGCCATTGATATTCCCAAATGATCACCCATCCGGTACTAACCAGGTTCAACGTCACTTAACTTCGGTTCTCGTTAGATCACTGGTGTGTTAATGTGACTATGCTCCACGACTGACATCACAGAAGGAAGGACTCTCTCAAACGTTCTAGTACTCTGAAAGTTTCAACACTGACTGGTTGGAAAGTAAATCTGTCAGTCAATGAAGAGTATTTCAGGGTTTTACGATTTTCAGTGGATTTGTCATCTATAGCAGATTAGATTATATTACTAATTTAAAAAATGTCACTACAGGTCAAATGAATTGTATAACAACTTCAGAGGCTTATAAAGTGAATTGAGATCCTTTATTTTACTTTTTATTAATCTGAATTTTCACATGAAAAAATAACTATTATTTTCGAAATAGAATGGAAATACAAAATCAACACCCAAAACTTTTTTTTTAAAAATTTCATAGCATATCAAAATAATATTTTTTTTGTTAATTCAATTGAGAGAAAGAAAAAAAGCATTGTTTTCTGACAATAACTTAAATGTGGGATCTCTGCAACTACTTAAATTGAAACTCTGAATCATTTCAGATGTTTGTTTTGATAATATTTTAAAGGTTGAATAGATAAATCAGTCTAATTGAAGTTCTCATAAAATGATAATGAAGAAATATTTGTAAACGCTTAACCAATGTGTAGCTCAAAACAATACAAACAAATACACATTAAAACGGACAATTTCAGTTTTGTTTCAGATAATGTTTATTATAAACATCCAAGATGGCAGCCAAAACCGATAATTGAATGATTTTCGAGGGGGGGATATAATAAAAATTCTGAACATTTTTTTCATCTTTATACAAAGCCTGAAAATATATTTTTGGTTAAAGCATTTACACATCAGTGTAGAAGTTTTGTTTTTTACATTACAAATAAAATTCAGCTATTTGAAGGGTTGGGGGGGGTGGGGTGCAAACTGGTTGAAAAATTAAATAGGTTTTAAATTTGCAAATAAAACTGAACCCTCTGCTAAAAATTGAATAAGGATTTCTTATATTTTCAAATATATTTGTAATATGAAGATTTGGTTCTTAATTGATTGTATTCTGAATAATTTTGAGGAGAAAATATGTGGAACTGATTTTATTATAAATATTTTGTACCAGTAAACTAAAACTAGTTTGTTTTTTTTGTTTGATAATTTCATTTTATGAATCGTATTAAACTTTTATTCGATTTCATTTCCTTCAATCACATTACTGAAGATTTCCATCAGAAAATAAAGTCATTTTTTTTCTCTGATTTCCAACATCTATGCTAAGCATCCCATTGGAATTTAATTTACCTAATTTTACACAATATCGATCATAAATCGGCATATGTGAATGGAAATACTAAAGAGACAAAATGGTTGTTCATACAAGTTTTACTTGCAGTTGTGTGGGGGAAACTAGTTATTTTGACTAATTTATTTTGACTTATTTATTTTGACTTATTTATTTTGACTTATTTATTTTGACTAATTTATTTTGACTAATTTATTTTGACTAATTTATTTTGACTAATTTATTTTGACTAATTTATTTTGACTAATTTATTTTGACTAATTTATTTTGACTAATTTATTTTGACTAATTTATTTTGACTTATTTATTTTGACTTATTTATTTTGACTTATTTATTTTGACTTATTTATTTTGACTTATTTATTTTGACTTATTTATTTTGACTTATTTATTATTACTTTTAATTTCTATGCCATTTCAATGTTATTTTTATTTATTTTCTTAATAATTAACTCGCAATATTTGTTGGATGATAAAACATCCAACAAATATTGATTTATTTTGTTTTGTTTATCTCGTTGGAAGCTAGTAAATTAAAAATAGACATATTTGATTATAATGAATGGGATTATCTCAAAAATATAGCTTAAAGGGCTCTAGATATTGCTGACTTCTGTCGATCCTTAAATCAGTTGGCCTGGACAGAGAGGATGGCAAATAGCCCAATGGCCTTTCCTTTTTCAAACAGGAAGTTGCTAATATAACATGCGACTTGTGTCGACACTTTCCAACCCTTGTTAATAATTGAATCGATGACAAACTCTGGACATGGAGCAGTGGACGACTGCAAGCGATCATAATAGGTTGGTCTTCTTGACAGATTTGTATTCCAAACGATCGCTGTGAAGCAATTGATCCTACCATGCAGGATTTTCTTAACTGCCTGTGTCTATTAATTACGTGCTACACATTGTAAATAACTTAGCTCTATGGGTCCTCCTCCATCGCCATTTAAGAGAATGCCTTGAGCCTGCTCTTGGCTTGCCAAGCCAGCAGGACATCCAATGAAACTTTTCTATGCTCCAAATATAGGCTTTTTTAATTTGGTAGTTGGAAAAGATTATTTAAAATAGTATGGCTACAAAGTAAAGGTTTAAATGAACTTTGAAAATAAAATCTAATATTCATATTTTGTCAAATGTTGAATTATGTATTTATTGAAAACTTTTTTATATTGCATACAAAAACTGAGCATATGTTTTAAATACAATATTTGCATAAAACATTAGCGATGTTTCAAACTTTTAAAAATAATATTAAAAAAATATTCAACAAAAATTCTGCTATCAAAAAATGCAAAAAGAAAATAGTTCAAGAAAAGTTATGGAAAAAAAAAGAAGGGAAGAGGTATCCTGAGACTTTAAGACGAAATAATTTCCTTCAACTTCTTGAAACTTAAGAATCATGAGAATTTCTTTGCAAAGTTTGTCTCTGTCTGTTATGATTGATGGAGATTGGTTGGCAGTTCTTGAAGCAATCCTTTTCATAGCCCTCTTGAACAGATCTTCCTTAATCCTCTTCAATTCCAACGCTTCTGTTTTACTCCCTCTCCACCACCAAACATCCCCCTTTTACACATCTCCCTTCACATTCTTGTCCAGAGAAAGAGATTTACTATTTATTTGTACTTATTACTCCCCCACCCTACCATTGCCGAAAAATTGTGCCATTTTTATTGGTCTTTTTTTTTTCTTTTGTTTTTCTCGCTTCCTCCTTCTGCTCCTCTCTAGTCTCTACCTGCAATCCTTTTTTTTCTTTTTGGTCAGCATGTCTGTAATTCTGTAATATCTTTGTCAGCTGACAGGCGCTGTCACAGACTTTGGGTGCAACTCTCTTTCTTGTCTTCTTACTGCCTTAGAACACCATTGTTCACCTGACCTTTTCTCAAAGCCATTCGTTTTGCTCTGCATGTTACCTCAACACCTCTCGCTTTCTCTCTAGACCCCCTCTCTCTAGACCCCCCCCTCTCTCTCTCTCTCTCTCTCTCTCTCTTATAGACCTTCCTCTCTCCTATCCTTCAGAATTTCTTTTTTCTTCCACTTCAACCCTATTACCATTCTTACCTGCCTGTGAGCTATAGTGAACATTTTGGTTGGCACTATGTGGCACCATTTTTCAATTTTTGATAGCCTTGCTGACTTTTTCCCCACTTGGAGGAACCATTAAACAGAATCTTTTTCTTGCATCGAAGATATTTCACCAGTGAAACCGCGATCGTCTGCTTAAACTCATTTTTAACCATTCCTGAATTTTCCCCTCCCTCTGCCGCACGGATATTTCTTTGATTTATTATTTGATTCATTTGTGGTAATCATATCATCTGTCTTGAAATCCATGAGAGAAAAGAAAAAACAATCATTTGATTCAAGTAAGGAAACAAGTTGTTAAACTTATGTCGTACATAGTTTTCATCAATTAATTTTTTAATGCTTCAATGGATTGAAGAGTATAAATACATCTGCCTCATTTGTTTTTATTATAACCAACGCAGGACTATGTCGTCATAACCAACGCAGGGCTATGTCGTCGTAACCAACGCAGGGCTATGTCGTCGTAACCAACGCAGGGCTATGTCGTCGTAACCAACGCAGGGCTATGTCGTCGTAACCAACGCAGGGCTATGTCGTCGTAACCAACGCAGGGCTATGTCGTCGTAACCAACGCAGGGCTATGTCGTCGTAACCAACGCAGGGCTATGTCGTCGTAACCGACGCAGGGCTATGTCGTCGTAACCGACGCAGGGCTATGTCGCCATAACCGACGCAGGGCTATGTCGCCATAACCAACGCAGGGCTATGTCGCCATAACCAACGCAGGGCTATGTCGCCATAACCAACGCAGGGCTATGTCGCCATAACCAACGCAAGGCTATCTCGCCATAACTAACGCGCAAATATTTTGATAATATCCATTAAAGAAGTGCGTTAGAATTTAACTAAAAGTAAACATAAAAACCAAATGGAAAGGGGATCGAGTCTAACTGAAGATTTTCAAGGAGTTGTCTTCATAATAATAAGTATTTGTATTATTTGGGTCATTCGGACTACTGTTCTCATCTTGGATTTTCATCTGGACGTTTCAGCCAATGTAACCTCCAACCTTCTTCATGTGTGTCTCGTCCTACTTGGGAATCTGTACGACATTACGAATGGACTCTTTATTTAATCCAGGGGTATGGGTGGGGGTGGGGGGCAACTTCCTCTTATTCCATCAGACATGACCGGGTAGAAGTAATTCGTAATTGTGTTCTTAGTATCGCCCGTACTGAGGATTGAACCTTCAACCTCCAGAAGACTGTCACTTACAATTGATTATTACTTAGCACTTTTATCCATAGCACCATGGGTCGTTGCAGATACAAATAGAATTACGAATTACTTAAGACTTCTACCTGGTCATAGCTGATGAAACGAGATCAAGTTACCCAGTGGATTAAATAAACGGTTTCGTTCGAAATTCTGTACAGATTAACAAGACGCACTTGAAGAAGGTCGGAGGTTACATCCGCCGAGACATTGTGAGAATAACATCTAAGCTGAGAACAGTAGTTCGAATGATCCAAATAATCCAAATTATTAATCCTCATCTCAAAAATTCTGAAGCATATTATAAGGATTTCATTTAATATGCTTTTAAGTTTCATTTCACTTAAATTCTGATATTACTTCTCTAATGAATATGAGTTGAAAGAAAATGATTTTAAGAGACAATTTACTAAAATTGTAACCACTTTTATTAGCTACTTCAAAATGTATCAATTAACATATATATACAAGGAGTTTGGAAAATCGATGGTTTCATTTCAGGATTATGTTCTATATGTGTATTTAGGTCTGGAAACACTTGATTTCTGAATTATAGGCTATTAAAACAAATACTGATCAACATTTAACACATACAATGTGTGTGATAGGGAACTGTTATTTCTATTAAGGGATATATAAACGCTATCTCTATGACAGGGTCACAGGTAAAATGAGCCTGGGTCTGGTGTTGCACCAACTAACTCATGAAAAAATGACACTAAGCAAATATAAAAGCTGTGAGAAGAAAGATCTGAGTGTCATGATCGGCAGAGGTTCTTTTGATAGCCAATATGGGGCACCCGGTCGGAATTTTGCGAATGTTGGTCCTTCTTATTTTAGGTAACAGAATACGACAGACCAAATAAGGTAAATAAATATGATCAGCACAGACCAAAAACCGAGCAAAGGAAGAAATGGACGACAAAGGGAATTAGACTAGCAATGAAGTGCTGTTATAAAAGAAACCCCCACACAATGAGGCGTATTTACACATATAGAACAGCTTCCCGAGGTTATGTCATTGATTTTCCCAAACTCTTTTTTCTTTGTAAATTTTAATGCTGAAGATATAGGACTAGTGTGACTGAATCGGTTCCGGGTTGCATCTGATCTTGTGTAACTTTTGACAAATGTCTGAGAAATCATATTCCATAGGTTGAGTCTTGTAAGTGAAATTGGGTACAATGAAAATCTTCAGAAGCAATTGGATGGCCTGGAGAGGGATCGGCCCAGCCCAAGATCGCTATGGTCTAGAAAAAAGTTATTTGATCGTTTATGTTTACAAATATATAGAAAATATAAATCTTTAGATGTCTAAAATACATTTGGGGTTTGAGGACATGCGTTGCATGGAGAAAAATAATGAGAATTATACAATGGATGTATAATGTGAGTTTAAAGACAGGTTTAGATCTGATGAGCTCAAAAGAAGATAAAATCTAGACAGTATAGGAACATGTGTGCAGAACAGTAGACGTCGATGGGATGACCCTGTTGGAAGAATGGATGAGAGTTCTTGGGCTATTAGATTTAGAACAGTCACGGTAGCAGGATCAGTTTACAGGGGAATGCCAAGGAAAATATGGGAGGATGTGATAAGGATGGACTTGAGAGATAAAGACCTGGTCAGAGATAGGTAATTTTGGAAGTCAATTTCTAAAAGCTGTCCAACATATGCCAGCATGCAAAAGGACGTTAAACCGAATATGATGATGATGATGATGATGATGATTTTTAATGAGTTTAATTGTAAATAACTAAATATTATTTATATTTTTACGCGTTTGAAATAAAATAAAAAATCAAACTATATCAATTCAAACATTTGTTATTTGTAAAAAAGATGTGCCAATGTGGAGTTCAAAATCCACTGGGATCTTTTTTATTTTTTTTTTATTTTTGGGGGAATTTTTTAGATGAGGATTGATAATTTGTATCATTTGGACTATCGTTCTCATCTTGGATGTTATTCTAACAACGTTTCCGCCGATGTAACCTCCGACCTTTTTTAGGTGCATCTTGTCGAACTCTGGAGTCTGTACAGAATTTCGAACGGAACCCTTTATTTAATCTACGGGGGTAACTTGCTCTCGTTCCGTTAGCCATAACCAGGTAGAAGTAGATTACTTAGCATTTGTAGCTGTTGTGCTATAGATATAAATGCTAAATAATAATCAGTTTTAAGTGACAATCTTCTGGAGGTTGAAGGTTCAATCCTCAGTGCGAGCGATACTAAGAATATAATTACAAATTAAGACTTCTACCCGGCCATGGCTGACGGAACAAAATCAAGCTACCCCCGTGGATTAAATAAAAGGTTCCGTTCGAAATTCTGTACAGATTCCCGAGTTCAACGTAAAAATTCTTGATTCTTACAAGACGCAGCCAAAGAAGATCGGAAGATACATCGACGAAACGTTGTTAGAATAACATGTAAAACGAGATTTATTTGGGTCTCACGTTCACTAATACAGTTGGGAAAGGGATGACACTGACTCCATTTTCTCTAACTATGGCTAACATCTTTAAGTAAATCATTTAATTTTGACATTAGATAATACAATAAGGTTGACATGCCGTAAAACAACAACAACTCTTATATAATAATAGCAGGAAGACCCGACGTTGCTCGGGATTGAATGAGGATCACTACTATGTACCTTTTTCACTATGCTCATAACACCATATTGCTTCCTTTGTTTTTACTGACTCCCTCTTCCCATTTCGGACCCTAATACAGTCGGCAGGAACTGAAATGTTGGAAAATTCCGAATTCGTGTCTTATACATATGGTTTAAATTTCATTAAAATCGGATATACGCATTTTAAGTTTTAAGGGAGTTCTGTCCCCATGATTCACTAAGAGGCTCGTAGATATTCGGCGCATAGAGGTAACGTAGAGATTCGGGGCCACTTCCATTGTCTTCCCTGGATAATTTTATACATATGATATAAATTTCATCAAAATAGGATATATTTTAATTTTTAAAGGAGGTCTGACCCCATAGTTCCATTAGGTTAGGAGGGCACTTAGAAATTTAGAACCGCTTTTAATGTCTTCTCCAGAAAACTTTATACATAGAATTTAAATTTTTAAAAAATAGCATACATTGAAGTTTAAAGGGTTTTATACTCTTATAGCCCCCTAGGGGTGGACTTAAAGATTCAAAAACACTGCCGTTGTCTTCCCCAGTAAGTTTTACATAAGAATACGCTTTTAGATTTTATGTAGATTCTCTAACCTTTCTTTCTATAGGGAATATTCAGACATTACACACAGACATTGACTTTTATACATATAGATGATAATACCTTCAATGAATACTGTTTTTACCTTAAATAATTCCAAAAGGTTAAATATGCCATAAAACAGACAATCTGACCAAAACATTTGTAAAATAATGGATGTTTTAGGCAAAATGAAAATTTTACTCCTGTGGAATCAAACATCTAATTGTTGATCAGTAATTGGGATGACATTAGATAGGAAGGATGCGACAGGGGAGGGAGTAGATAATAAAGGGTGGTAATGCAACTAGAGGCCATCGGAAGGGCAGCCGACAGGCATGTGTGTTCATGGCTTTAATCCATTGAGATGTGAGTAGCTCTCTCCCTTCCCCCTCTTTTCTTTCTCCCTTCCCCCTCTTTCTCTCTCCCTTCCCCCTCTTTCTCTCTCCCTTCCCCCTCTTTCTCTCTCCCTTTCCCTCTTCCTCTCTCCCTTCCACTCTTCCTCTCTCCCTTCCACTCTTCCTCTCTCCCTTCCACTCTTTCTCTCTCCCTTCCCCCTTCTTTCTCTCTCCCTTCCCCCCTCTTTCTCTCTCCCTTCCCCCCTCTTTCTCTCTCCCTTTCCCCCTCTTTCTCTCTCCCTTCCCCCCTCTTTCTCTCTCCCTTTCCCCCTCTTTCTCTCTCCCTTCCCCCCTCTTTCTCTCTTTCCCTTCCCCCTCTTTCTCTCTTTCCCTTCCCCCTCTTTCTCTCTTTCCCTTTCACCTCTTTCTCTCTTTCCCTTTCACCTCTTTCTCTATTTCCCTTCCACCTCTTTCTCTCTTTCCCTTCCCCCTCTTTCTCTCTTTCCCTTCCCCCTCTTTCTCTCTTTCCCTTCCCCTTCTTTCTCTCTTTCCCTTCCCCCTCTTCCTCTCTTTCCCCTCTACTCTTCCTCTCTTTCCCCTCTACTCTTCCTCTCTTTCCCCTCTACTCTTCCTCTCTTTCCCCTCTACTCTTCCTCTCTTTCCCCTCTTGTCTCCTATCTTTCCCTTTTTCTCTTTTCTCCTTCCCATTCTCTTTTCTCCTTCCCATTCTCTTTTCTCCTTCCCATTCTCTCTCTTCTTTTCTATTTCCCCTTCTCTCTCTTCTTTTCTATTTCCCCTTCTCTCTCTTCTTTTCTATTTCCCCTTCTCTCTCTTCTTTTCTATTTCCCCTTCTCCCTCCTCTCCTCCTTTCACCCTTCTCTCTCCTCTCCCCCTTTTCCCCTTCTCTCTCCTCACTTTCCATTTCTCTCCTTTTTTCTGTTGTGCCCCCTCTATCTGTCTTTTGCACCCCCTCTTTTTCGCCCCTTTCCTATCTCTTCCCTCCAACCCGTCTCATTCTCTCTCTCTCTCTCTCTTCCTCTCTCTCTTTTCATAAAGAATTAAAAAGCTATCCTTATTTAAAATGACAATGTTGTCACTTAATCGACAAACATTAACGAAAGATCCGTCAGACGAAAACGAATCTAATCATACACAGAAAATATACCATCGAAGCATCTAATTTCTCTACACCCCTTCGATATAACACGTGTGTGTGTCTATTCTTGAAAGACAGAAAATAACTTATTAGGATGACTAAATAAGTACTTGAAGACTTTAATATTTGAAACCAGTCAAGCACATCATTTCTTTCATAAAAGAAATAAACTTAAAACTAAAAAAGGGCTATCATCAGAATAAATGTGCCTTCAACTTATTTTTCTTTTCTTTTCCAATATCAGAATAATCGAACGTTTGAAAGGGAACAATTTTGAAAAGATATTCGCGTATTTTCAATTTTTTGCGAAAAAAAGCGAGAAAACGTTCTTGACTTAATCAGTTAAAATATGTCTAATATGTCTAAATGCTGTATTTATGTGTGAATTGTAGGCAAACGTAAATGCCTAAAAAACGGCCACACCGCTGCTATTATCTTTTCTTGCCGCTTCTTCATCTTAGAATCTTTGTAAATTGTCTTCTAATCACAAGCAAAAACCAATCTGCTGCGTATTTACGTTGCCGATTAGATCCATATTACCGGCTGAATAACTTCTGCTTTCAGGCTTGCGTGAAGAAATGTTAAATGCTTGAAAGCAATCAAGTAAATTTGTTTTTTTATATGGAAAAGCAGAACAAACAAACCAAAAAGAAAGAAAAAAGTATGAGAGACCAGAATGACATTTTCGTGTCGTTACAGGAAATGGAAAGCATTCTGTGATTTTCCTTTTTAAGGGATGAAAGGTAATCACTCACATGGTAATGCAAATGTGCGGCTATTTAGCAATCAAAGTGTTAATTTTACTCCATCATCTTTATTTTTATTTTCGCATTTTATCGTAACTTCATATTAAAATGATGAGCATGCACTTTTGTTGTGCATTTATGATGAGAAGATGACAAACAAGCTAATAATAGAAATGATGGCAGCATCTCTTTTGCAGAGACTCTCAACGAAAGAATACATCTAAATCGGTTCAGATGCATCCAAGCATCTATATAAAAGAAAACCCTAGTCCATCTTTCACAATTAAGTTTGAAATAGCATTTTTTTTAAAGCATCCATACATCTCGATAAGAAGCTATGTCTGTCTGACTTACACGCTTAAATTTGAAATAGCATTTTTTTAAAACATCCATACATCTCGATAAGAAGCTATGTCTGTCTGACTTACACGCTTAAATTTGAAATAG
>OY744537.1:2467500-2474833 GCA_963556195.1 Sepiola atlantica | reverse complement strand
CTCAATATATACAAATTAAAATATGCAGAGCCGATATTCAAATAAATAGGCATAAATTTACTACTCTAGTTTCACCAACCAGGGATCATCAGTTAACTTGATGCTCTTTAGTTGGTGAAACCTGCATAGTAAAACTTATGCCTATTTATTTGAATTATATTTCAGTGCAGGTAATTAAATTCCAGTGATAATTATTAATTGCACAGCTGTACAGCCCTCCAGCCATGGGTGTGTGAAACTTAAAATCTGACTCCTTTATATTTATTAATTAGGTCTATTAGAACCAACACCAATCGTATAAAGTCCACTGATAAACTTAATAACTGTATATCTTTTATAAGAAGTGTTGAGTATATATATTTTTTTCTGTAACGCTTCATTGATTAACCACAGCGGAAAAAATGATGGAATTAATTTCAGTTCAACCAACTGAGAATCCAGAATCTAATCTTGTAATCGTTTGAAGCAGACATGAAATAAAGAAGAATTAAGTTAACTAAATTTGGTCTGTGATTATTTTAAGGTGCTTGAATACTAATATCCCAATATATAACATTTAAATATAGAACACACCACACACAACAAAAATAACCGAAGCGACTAGCCTATAGAAATGGAAATGGTTAGTGAGCCGATCATGGGAGCATCAACAGACATTTTTTTAGTTTTCATCTGTACTAATTAGTGAAGAAATGGTAACTAGAAAATAAAATAATTTAAGGAAAAGGTAAGAACCAATAATACAATAATCATTCAAAATATAATGCCAAATAAATGCTAAATATAGTTAATATATATATATATATATAAAATTTAAAGTTCATATTTTTTAAGCATCTAATTGAAATTTAATAAAGAATAAGGTAAAATAAATACCTTTGAAGCATTTAAAGATACGATATCAATTTTAAAAGAAAAATAAATCGAAACAGATGCGATATCAATTTATAATAAGTTTATAAAAAGAAAAAAAAAATCGGTTTCGATTTATTTTTTTTTTTAAATTGATATCGCATCTTTAAATGCTTCAAAGGTATTTATTTTACCTTATTCTTTATTAAATTTCAATTAGATGCTTAAAAAAAAAATATGAACTTTAAATTTCATATCTATCTCGTGTGCATTCACGTTCTCATATTTGAAAGTGGAAAACAACAACATCCACTAAGCCCATTTACACCAACAGAAGCCGGGAAAATCCAAATCCAATAAGATCAGGATATATAGACGCACTGAAGAGGCCAAGTTTTCAATTGGCGAAATTATTTGTATTACTATAAACTAAAAAAAAAGTGGAAGTTTATAAAAAGAAAGGAAAAAAAATCGATTTCGATTTATTTTTCTTTTAAAATTGATATCGCATCTTTAAATGCTTCAAAGGTATTTATTTTACCTTATTCTTTATCATATATATATATATATATATATATATATATTAATAAATAAAAGAATGCACCCAATCTAATATAAATATAGGCATACAATTAAAATAGGCAGGCGATATGGATATTGATGCTCGGTATTTCCCTCACAACATGAGTTAAGTATAAAACGTCATTACAATGAACTTGAGGTATGTCTTTAAAAGTAATTTTGAATCTTCATAATACTTTATAATGAGGTAATTAACATCATTTAATAAAAAAAAAATATTTAATAACTCCTTTCAGAGTTTTGATGCATGTCTAGATAACTATAAACTATTTTCGTTGTAAGGGACTAAACCCTTAGTTTCGTATTAAATAGGAACTTACTACTTAAATGAAGAAATATGTTCCCCACATGTGAGTTTGCTCTTTTCTTTGTTTTTTATTTGGTTTCACCCAAAAATGAACCACTGTGTATAGTGTAGTTTTTTTTTGAAGACACTTTAATCCAAGAACTTTTTACTCTTTGTGAATATTTCTGATGATTTTGTAGTGTTGCAGAGACGATGTTGACATAAGAATGTTGTTTGGCTCACGACAAATGAAACGGACCGTAAAAATATATCTCACAGAAATGTTGTTTTTTGGAAATGTGAAAAATAAAAATAATAAAATAAAAACATGGTTATTGGAATATAAAATGAACCTGAGATATATATATATATATATATATATATATATATATATATATATCTATATATATATGTAGTGTGTGCATACAAATTTATATATATATATGTGTGTGTGTGTATTTATATATATATATGTGTGTGTGTGTGTGTATTTATATATATATATGTGTGTGTGTATTTATATATATATATATGTGTGTGTGTGTATTTATATATATATATATATATATGTGTGTGTGTGTGTATTTATATATATATATATATATATATATATGTGTGTGTGTGTGTATTTATATATATATATATGTGTGTATATAAATTTATATATATATACACGTGTGTATAAAAATTTATTTATATATACACGTGTGTATAAAAATTTATTTATATATATATATACACGTGTGTATATAAATTTATTTATATATATATATACACGTGTGTATATAAATTTATATATATATACGTGTGTATATAAATTTATGTATATATATGTGTGTGTATATATAATTTTTTATATATATATATGTGTAGATAAATTTATAAATGTGTGTATATATATATATGTATATATAAATTTATATATGTGCGTGTATTTATAAATTTATATATATGTGTGTATATATAAATTTCTATATATATATGCATTTGTATACATAAATTTATATATATATATATATATATATATATGTGTGTTTGTATATATAAATTTATATATATATATATATATATGTGTGTTTGTATATATAAATTTATATATATATGTGTGTTTGTATATATAAATTTATATATATATGTGTGTTTGTATATATAAATTTATATATATGTGTGTTTGTATATATAAATTTATATATATATGTGTGTTTGTATATATAAATTTATATATATATGTGTGTTTGTATATATAAATTTATGTATATATATATGTGTGACTGTATATATATATATATATGTTTGTATATATATATGTGTGTGTGTGTGTATACATTTATATATAATATATATATATGTATATATCTGAGAAAAGATGTGTACAGAGGCATACACACACACACACGTTTACTGAAAATATCTCCCTTTATAAACATTTTGCTCTGAAATAAGGTGTGTCTCGTTGTCTTCAGTAAGTCTACTTAGTTTAAGTACTTTTTGGTTTCTCCATTGTCTCTTCTTTTTTTCGGAAAGACGCCATATTGGCAATTGAATCACTTTTCTGCCATGGATTTTCATGTGCTTTCCTTTATTTCAAACCTAAACTTCTCACCCTGTTCTTTTTTTTTTTTCATTATTTAATCTCATGAACAGAATAGTTTCTTCTTTATTTGCAACTTGTGCAAAACTTTGAAATTCATTTAAATTTGTAGTCATTTAAATTTGTAGTCATTCTTTGACTTCAATCGATTTTGTGCCTGTAAGTTGTCACTCATTTGCATAAATAATGCAAAATCTGGCGGACAAAATGTGAGGTACGATTCGTACAGAAAATCGAAAAGACTGATATCATTGTTATAAAATATATTTTTTTTAAATAAACAAAATTTTTATATCATTTATCGTGGATGGCTCGCTCTTTTCAAATGTGTTTTGCTGCGTTCATATTGAAAAAGTTTTCCGATGTTTGACTGAATTAATATTCTTAGAGTTAAGATTTTACTCCATAAAATTATGGTTGGCAACTTTCAGAAAAATCGTATTTAATTTTATGACTTCTTTTTAAAGGTTAAAAAATGGGACCTATAACCTCTTGATCTGTATTCTTTGTCTGTTAATTCAAACAAGTAAATTCATATAAATTAGTATGGTATGCCTTTTTAGGCCAGCTTCATTCTGCTTTTGGCATTGGTCTCCCCGATTAATCCTGAATCAGGTACTTATAGGAGGGATTGTGTGAAAGTTGCCAACATCAGTAAGTGAAAGTGGTGTTATGCAACCGACTGGATTCGAACTTGGTACACCCACGTCACCAGTCCACATTGTTATTCACTTCAACACCTCCCAACATTTAGTAGTTTTTTAAATATTGGATCAAATCCATATTATCAATGAAGTTTTGCATAATTATTAGGTAGTTTTATTTTTTTGTTTAATAGCAAATTAACCTTTTTGTGGTTATTTATTACCAAAGCCCAATACCCATTGTAAACAAGTAATTGTATACAAGTTATTTCACCTGGTCGGTGTAGGCGGTCCATAATTATTAAAATAAATATTTTGAAACATTATTTAAGAACTTTAATGTTCTGTTTTGTTCCTATTTCAATATCCTATCAATTGTTTGCTTCTCAATTTTGAAAAGTTTAACAATTTTTCTTGAAATTTTAACTTGCCATCCAAAGATGGTAAACAGAACCTATCCGTTAATTTGCCATTTACTCCAGAAATAAGAGTGAATTTTTTTGGGGAAAAAAAAAATTAAAGATGAAAGCCTTGTTAGTAAAGAGACACCTATTACAAAACGATGTTCTTTTATTAATTACAAAAACAATAGTTTCTTTTTTCATATTTACAAGCTTCCAATTGCATCTGGTGTCAATATTTAATGAAAACTGATGGGTGAAATATAAAAAGCAGGAGGTAGAAGGTTGGAATATTTCTAAGTAATACTCTTTGAAAAACATTTATTATTTGTTAAATAAGAATTGATTATTATTTGTCAACTGCTAAGTAAGAATTGGTCTGGTTTTGTCGTCTACTAAGTAAGAATTGGTCTGGTTTTGTCGTCTACTAAGTAAGAATTGGTCTGGTTTTATTTTTGCCTGTTAAGTAAGAATTGGTCTGGTTTTGTAGCCTGCTAAGTAAGAATTGATCTGGTTTTGTTTTTTTTGTCTGCTAAGTAAGAATTGGTCTGGTTTTGTCGCCTGCTAAGTAAGAATTGGTCTGGTTTTGTCGCCTGCTAAGTAAGAATTGGTCTGGTTTTGTCGCCTGCTAAGTAAGAATTGGTCTGGTTTTGTCGCCTGCTAAGTAAGAATTGGTCTGGTTTTGTCGCCTGCTAAGTAAGAATTGGTCTGGTTTTGTCGCCTACTAAGTAAGAATTGGTCTGGTTTTGTTGTAAGTATGAATATCTATTAAAAGTAAATACTCCTAAATTTAACGATTTTTATTTTATTAATTTTGTTAAACTTCATAATATTTCAATGGACTTGTTCTTCGCTGAACTTTCGGCTTCATTTTCCAAAGACATTCATTCAAATTGTCTTTTCTTTTCATGATGGATACTTTTGTATAATGTTTCCCTGCGTTATAGAAGCATTATCCAAAAACGTAAATCTATTTTTTGTGTGTACAATTGCAGAAAGTACCAATGTATAAATGTTTTTTTGACATTTTTCACCTCCACCATGTTAAGCATTTTCTGAAAGACTTTTTAGCAGGTATTATTTTTTTCTCGTTTATCTCCCTTTAATTCTATTCCCTTTTTTTTGTTTTTGTTAATTTCCATTTGTCTTCGTTTGTCGGTTAGTTTTTTTGAAGTACTTGATTTCCTACCATTCTATAGACTAACTACTGTCTCTCTCCCCCTCCCTTCTTTTTATCACTCTCTCTCAATTAATCTATGTGTTTCTTCAAACATCATTAATGTTACCAACACAACAACCAAAAAAGTTGGATCCTGTCATTTTTCTCGCCTCTTTCCCCTCCTCTTCTTTCTCCTCAGATAAATCTGCATCAATGATGAACAAATGATTAAATACCTCCCAAACCGCCTGACCACCATTTTTTTGTTTACTGACCGTGCATGCCACCCTTCCGCCCCTTAACCTGGTCAGTCCCCTACAAAAGAAAGAACAGCGACCATCGTTATCTTTCGCTGCTCATTTCGTTTGCCAACCCAAATTAGATCAGCTTTTTGTAAAGTGTAAAAATCTTCATCTGTCAATTGGGGTAGGTGTGTAGGTTGGGGAGTGCTGAGGAGAGGGGAGGGGGTCAGCTTTTTAAATGTTTTACTTTTCCATCGTTTGGACAATGGTTCAGCTATGCGGGGTGGTCAGAATAACTGACCAGTGCATTTTGCTGCTGCAGTAGCCGCCAGATACACACACACACACGCACACACACACTCCCTGGTCATCTTTTAGAGTAGATTAAAACAGAAAAGTAATATGTAAACATGATTAACGGACAAATGGGATGGGTGATTTTGCCTGCTACGATAATTGATTAGCCGACGTATATGATCAGCAGGCAGAAAAGAATACAGGATTTTTTTTTTTGCCGGATTGGGTGGGTAGGGGCATTTTACTTTTTTCGTTTTCTATCGTTTAATATCATTGCTTTTTGTTTTGTTCTTGTGTTGTTATCCACGCCTTCTTTTATGATGAAAAGTTTGTCACAGTCATTTTATGCGCTGGCAGGTGTGTAAGAAAGTCTGGCGTGTTGTTGTTTTAGTTGTTGTTGTTTTAGTTGTTGTTGTTTTAGTTGTTGTTGTTGCTGTTTCGATTAATTTCCAAATGAATGTCCATCACTTGTGCAATGCAGGTCACACACACCTTGCGGTCGGTGTTGGTCGTCGATGTCTCATTTCATCTGAGTTAGATTGGATTGAATTGATGGTCAATCGGATGCGGCAAAAGAGGATAATTTTTAAAAGATGCTCATCTAAAACACCGACCACTTCTCTCTCTCACTCTCTAGTTCTCTCCCTCACTCTCTAGTTCTCTCCCTCTCTCTCTAGTTCTCTCCCTCACTCTCTAGTTCTCTCCCTCACTCTCTAGTTCTCTCCCTCACTCTCTAGTTCTCTCCCTCACTCTCTAGTTCTCTCCCTCTCTCTCTAGTTCTCTCCCTCACTCTCTAGTTCTCTCCCTCTCTCTCTCTAGTTCTCTCCCTCTCTCTCTCTAGTTCTCTCCCTCTCTCTCTCTCTAGTTTTCTCTATTTCTATCTCTAGTTCTCTCTCTTTCTCTCTTCATTCTTTTTATTTAATTTTCGCAATGCGCTTCCATTTGGTGTGAAGACTTTTATGACAAGAAAATAATTGTGAATGTCAGTGTTTCGCCGTCTTTTCCTTTTTTTGCTTATTACAAAATAGATAATCACTTTGCAAATTGTATCAGCCCACTCTTTCTCTTACCCGACTGCCCCGCCCTTCCCACGCTCAGACCCTTGATCTTTGGCTGGAACGGACAATGCCCAAAAGTTTCTTCCTGCAACTTCTTTTTTTCTCTCTCCCTGTTAAATGGTGATTTGTCTTTGACATAACTTAGCTTAAAAATCGGATAATTTTCAAACCAACGAACGTGCTATTGAAAAGACAGCACGACGTTTTTCACAATCGGTTTC
>OY744537.1:2387500-2462500 GCA_963556195.1 Sepiola atlantica | reverse complement strand
TCATTCTCCCTCTCTCTTTCTCTCGTTACATCCCCTCTCTCTCTCTTTCTCTCGTCTAATTCTCCCTCTCTCTTTCTCTCGTCTCATTCTCCCTCTCTTTCTCTCGTCTCATTCTCCCTCTCTCCATCTCTCGTCTCATCCTCTCTCAATCTCTCGTCTCATCCTCTCTCCATCTCTCGTCTCATCCTCTCTCTTTCACTCGTCTCATTCTCTCTCCTTCTCTCGTCTCATTCTGTCAATTCCTGTCTCTCTCTCTCGTCAATCTCTGTCTCTCTCTCTCTCGTCACATCCTCTCCCTCTCTCTCGTCTCACCATCCCTCCCTCACTCTCTCTCTCTCGTCTCACCGTCCCTCCCTCACTCTCTCTCTCGTCTTATCCTCCCTCTCTCTCTCTCTCTCTCTACCGTCTCATTCTCTCTCTCCCTTCCGCTCTCTCCCGTCTCATCCTCCCTTCCGCTCTCTCCCGTCTCATCATCCCTCCCTATCTCTCTCGCCTTATCCTCCCTTTCTCTCTTTCTCCCGTCTCATCCTCCCTCCCTCTCTCTCCCGTCTCATCCTCCCTCCCTCTCTCTCCCGTCTCATCCTCCCTCCCTCTCTCTCCCGTCTCATCCTCCCTCCCTCTCTCTCCCGTCTCATCCTCCCTCCCTCTCTCTCCCGTCTCATCCTCCCTCCCTCTCTCTCCCGTCTCATCCTCCCTCCCTCTCTCTCCCGTCTCATCCTCCCTCCCTCTCTCTCCCGTCTCATCCTCCCTCCCTCTCTCTTTCGTCTCATATCATCCTCTCTCTATCTCTTTTTGCTCATCCTCCCCTCTCTCTTTGTCTCATCCTCCCCTCATCTCATCCGCTCTTCCTCTCATCTCGTCTCATCCTCTCTCTCTCTCTCTCTCTCTCTCTCTCTCTCTCTCTCTCTCTCTCTCCCTTCATCTCCTTCTTTTTCCTCTTACTTTTCCTTTTTTCTCTATCCTGCTCCTTTTTCCATCTCTCCTTCTTTTTACTCTCTTTCTCTTCTTCCCCGCTTACTGAGTGGCATGTATATGTTTAGACTGTGTCAATCGTAGAACTGCCCCCCCCCCTCACCGTCCCTTAAAATATCACTGATCTGTTCTTTTTCTACCTTTCGTCTTTTAATTGTCGGCTTCTTCTGTTAAGAGATGTTCACTGCGAAATCGTATTATCTGATTTGTTTTTTAAAGACTGAAAGTAGTTTTGATTAACGCCTAATGTGTGTGTATCGCCTCGAGAAACGACATTGCTCGTAATTACTTTGAATGCGAGCATCTCGATGTTCACCTTTTGTTGGACGAGAATCAGCTTCAACTCTCAACACATGCAACAACAACATCAAATTGAAGCCTTTTTTCTTCCTTTTATTTAAAAAAACAACAACAACAAAAAAAACCTAAAAGATGGACGCAATGTTTTCGTTCAATTTTTTTTGTCATAGTCTCTTCAGAATCTCTTGTTAATCCTGTTGATGTGACTTTATTTTAATTAACAATTTGCATCCTTTACGATGTGAGCAGTCGTTTCTGTTCATCCTATATCCAACTGGCCTCTGCTGGAACCATATTTAGATTTTCATTTCACCTTTTTCTTGGCTCTTTCTTTATTTCCTTCTCTTTGAATTAAGGACAGATTCCGTTCAACTAAAGTGACATGTGTAAACGACATGGAAATCTGTTTGGTTTCTTTCAGAAGTTTTCATGTTTTTCTCTTCTTCCTTTTCTTTGACTCTTCCATCCGTGACTCGATGGATTATGTGTATGTATTGCCGTTGTCATGATATCCAATCTTAGAACACATCTGACTTAGCAAATGTCAAAATGTCTTGCTTCAGCCGAAAGCAGTTTGTATGTTGATGGAAAAGGGAGGGAGATGGATATCGGCAGCAACTGACCATGTACTGGTCAACTAAATTAGGATTAATGTCCAGATAAGAAGCAAATCCAAATGACCACTGCAGATGCTGACAATAGGATCGCTGTACTTTTAGAAAAGCATTTTATGTCGTTCGGTGTTTTTGATATCTCGTTTTTTTTTTCTTTTTCTTTTCTATAGAAAATATCAGACTGATATTTTATATATAAAATATCAGGCTGATATTTTCTATATAAAATATCAGACTGATATTTCCTTTCTTTCAAAACTGAGTTTTTCGGTTGATGTAACTATAAAACATTAAAATAAATTGAAAACTTTTCTTAGATTATACTAATTTCTAGTTCCAAAATGATTTTCTTACAACTTACTAAAAAAAAAGAAAAGATTTTTAAGAAACTTTAAGTTAATAACTTTTTACTATTTTCATATATTAGCCTTTTGGCTAGGATTAAAGTGTAGTATCTGTTCTGTCCTCATGCCAGCAAGAAATCACCAGGCTAAATGCATGGATGTATTGTTTGCGATTGTTTTTATATCTATGTGGTATTTAATCTAGCTTACTAACCAGTTGGATTCGTTGGTATTATGACTCCTTCTCAGGCTATTACTTTCATTGGTCAATGACCAAATTTCTGTATGTATATTTATATAATAAATTGAAGCTGGTCTATACCAGATCAGGCTGTATGAAGATACTAACTTCCAGACCAAAAATGCACCAAACATTGATATTATTGTCTTTTTTCCTTTCTGTTTGCAAAACTCAATCATGTTCTGCAAAGTCAAAAACAACAATTTTCCTTGGAGCATAAAAACTTTTACCAAAATGACCGGATTCGAGAAGGGTTGATATGCCATAAAACAAAATAACCAAACTAAACTAAAATTCGTCATCAATAGCTTTGAATCCGACAAATCGCTATTTGATTCTGGCTAGTCTAATTTTCTTGTGGATCATGCCACAATGTTTTTCAGAATAATAAATGAAATTTTAATAAACCATGTATTGGTTTGTTAATAATTTCAAAGCAGTTAGAGGCAACAGCTACTAAAAATGTCTAACTTATGTATTTTTGCATCATAAGAACATTTTCTCAATTTTCAATGAAGTAAGAATAGTATTATAGATTAAAATAGGAGATGCCCAAAGATAAGGAATTAATACATAAACTGATTTAATTGAAAAATTCGAATTAAAACTTTATTCCCAAATTAATTATAGCAGGTCAAATTTTGTTTAATTCCATTTACACTTTTAGTAAATTCTGTTTTTTTTTTTGTTGTTGTTTTTTTGTTTTTTGTTATTTTCATTTAAAACTTTTGTAAAATTCCGGGGTTTTTTCTTTCCATTTTTATATTTTTCATGAGAAAATTTTACATGTAAGATTGAAACTCCATTTTTGGGTCCAAAAATCTGTCTGTGAAAAAAAAAATGACTTTTCAGGTTTTATAATAAACTTTTTCAAATACTGGCAGAAACATTTTAGATGATTAATTTCAAAGTCACTATCTGGAAATGATAAAAAAATAATGTTGGAAGTTCAAATTAATTTTACAATTAGTTTTTCTTTGCAAAAAAAAAATGATAAAATCATGTTTAAGCTGAATCTTTTGTTTAAATTTCAAACGCTAAATGTAGAAATGTAATTTAAAATTGTTTTAAGAAGTAAAGTCTCTTTTTTGATCAGCTGATTATCAGTCATTTATTGTTATTGTTTCAATGATGTATCTTTTGTAACTGGGTTATTGGCCGATTTTGTTAATGGGTCAGATGTCACATATTATATCTACATAGAACTTGTTTTGGATTATGATGATGACATGAAAATAAACATGTAAAAGTAATCTCCCATTTTTAGATTCGTTCAACCATCTCTAGAAGAGGATCTGTTTGTGTTGCCCAGTCTGTCACATTTGAAATAGTATTTTTATCGAAAAGATGTGCAGATTGAATGACACATCTAAAAAATACATTTTCTTTGTATTTTCTTTTTGTACGTATGATTTTAATATTAACAAATATAAAATAGCAAAGAATCATATTCGGATTTGATGTGGTTTCTATTATTTTGTTATTATTGTATAAAGAAGTTATATTGATGATTTTTGAGATTTATTTATCTGTCCTCACTATTTTAACATTATTTATTGATGTCACTACTTTTTCGTTAAACCTGCCTCCTTTTTTTTAAAATAATAAAAGTACTCTATCATACAGGTGGTCACTTATTTTTACAAAATTTATTTAAAAAAAAAAAAACAACTTTCTAAAGTTTTTCAAAAACTAATATTATAATTCTCACAGATGCTCAAAATGTCGTCCAAGCCAATCAGAGAAGTGAATAAGCCAGACGCAATAAAATTTAAACGATAAAATTTACAACCTCAAATTTCCCGCTATTCTAGTTACCACCCTGGAGTAGTTTTTTTCTTGAAATCTTTTGAGTTTTTATCTAGACAACCATTTTAGGGAAAGATAAACGAGTCTTCTCATATTTTTTTTCTTTAGTAGAAAATTCATAATCTTTTTTTTTTTTATAGAAATTGCTCCAGACAAGGCAAGAGCTAAAAAAATTAAAAAATTACTTCAAGGTAAAAAAAAAAAACAGCCAACGATGAGTGTTAGATGGATAGATTCCGACCCAGAAAACAGCAATTCTTCCCCCTTTGTCAGAAACATAACTCATAGAATGTGAGGACTAAAATACAAAATACGGCAAGCGAGCATTACGAGGCTGCCGAAAGTAAACACAAGGTTCACTTTCTACTCTCCTTGGTTCACTTTCTACTCTCCTTGGTTCACTTTCTACTCTCCTTGGTCCACTTTCTACTCTCCTTGGTCCACTTTCTACTCTCCTTGGTCCACTTTCTACTCTCTTTGGTCCACTTTCTACTCTCTTTGGTCCACTTTCTACTCTCCTTGGTCCACTTTCTACTCTCTTTGGTCCACTTTCTACTCTCTTTGGTCCACTTTCTACTCTCTTTGGTCCACTTTCTACTCTCCTTGGTCCACTTTCTACTCTCCTTGGTCCACTTTCTACTCTCCTTGGTCCACTTTCTACTCTCTTTGGTCCACTTTCTACTCTCTTTGGTCCACTTTCTACTCTCCTTGGTCCACTTTCTACTCTCCTTGGTCCACTTTCTACTCTCTTTGGTCCACTTTCTACTCTCTTTGGTCCACTTTCTACTCTCCTTAAACCAATATATATAAGGTTCACAGTCGAAAAGTTACGTCGCCAGTCAAATGAAACTAGTCTAGTTCTATCGATTGTGTGCGGCCATAATGATTTGGAATGAAAAATAACCTCTTCAAAAATGAGCCTGGTTGTTTGGCTCTTGACACCACACACACGTCCAGGGTCGTCAATGTGTCCCAATTTAAATATACAATGACGTTCTTAAACGTTCAGTTTTTAAACGGTTGAGTTGTATCCAGTCAGAACGAACAAGGTAGAAACCAGGTATCGAACATCGCCATTAAAATACAGAAATCATTGTCGTCTTTATACAAATATCGGAATCCGTAAGCTTAGGTTTCCAATATGCTATGTTATTATAATTATTACATTAATAATTTATAAGATAAAGATGAGAGCTCTACTTAAGTCTTCATAACATTGGCTCGACTTGTTCTCCACCCCCTACCCTTCGTGATGCTGGTGATGATGATGATGATTTGTTTGTAATAATTAAACAACAGTGTTTATATTGTTTCAACTCAAGGTAGCACTTCAAGTCCAAAGTTCTTACATTTTGGTCTTAATTTGCCAAAGCTTAGTCTAAAGTAATTCTGTAGTAACGGAAGTAAGCCATTTATGTGTTGATCTGTAAAGTGGCTTTTTGTCGTCAGTTGTTATTGAGAGCCGACAACGCTGGACACATTGACCCCCCCCCTTTCCTTACCGTTCACCAGCCTCTTTTCTTAACTGACAGACCCTTGCATATACATACATTATGTGAATGTGAGGGTGAATATATGGTTTAATGTCTCTCTATAATATTTACACCGTGTGTTCTTATTTGAGAAATGCATCTTTTTATGTTGGGTGAATCTAATTTATTTCTAATCTGCTATCTCTTTATATACATAACTCTCGTTTGTTATATCTCTCTCTCTCTCTCTACACCCCTCTTTCTCTCTCTCCCTCTCTTATATATATATATATATATATATATATATATATATATAATCTTTCTCTATATATATCCCTCTCTTTCTATCTCTCTCTGTCTCATATATATATATATATATAATCTTTCTCTATATATATCCCTCTCTTTCTATCTCTCTCTGTCTCATATATATATATATATATTTGACAGTCCTATCCTGTCAACTTATCAATCATAATTTTTCCTCTGATGATAAGATTTTAATCTTTGAAAAACCTGGTTTAAGGAATGAAAGAGAAGAAAAATTAATGTTTTTTATTAACTAAACTGCTCCTTGTTTTGAACAACTGAAGATATCGATTTGCTTCCATTTGCAGGTCTTATCAATTTTCTTTGACTTACCATATATATATATATATACATACATACACAGTGTGTCCCAGATGTCGCACACCATCCTGTGATCTTTTAAATCAATAAATGTTTTAAAAAGTCAAATAAATGAAATCTTTGAAATTTCTATGAAATTTTTGAAAGCTCGAATAGTGTGCAACTTCTGGGACACCGTGTATTGATCTCTAGTTCTATATCTCAATTGGCCTTTTGGCTAAGATCAAAATGTAGTATCTGTTCCGATGGATACTGCACGCCTGTCCTGTGCAGTTCTAGGAGGTCCACCCTCCCAGGCTTTGCCTCCCCTCTTTGGGGAGGAGTAAGTTTATTGCTTACTGTCTGAGGCGCGCTTACCGGGGAATGCCGACGGGGCTGCCCAGGCAATTTTTAAATGGCCAGAGTGCTCACCTCTCGAGCGCTGGCTTTTCAAACCCCACTTTCTCGACCCGATCTTGGGTCACATCTTACTTGTGGGAGTAAGATAAAACTGGCCTTGTGCCTAACTCCTGGGGAGGAGTAAATAAAACTCTGGTCTAGTTTTTACTTATTGAGAAATAAAGTTCCTTGTGTACTAATTTTTACTTGCCCTTACATAAGAAGCACCCTCTTCCCTTCACACCAGACCCCCCCCCCTCGCCCATCTAACTAGTCACTGTGAAATTAGAAGATTGCTACCCACTTCAAGTAAACACAATGTTAAACTGTTTTTCTCTCTTCTTCACAATGAAACAGTCTTCACATTTTCTTTTAGAAAAATGCCTTACACTTTTTTTATTCAATCATAAACGATTATTTTAATTGCGAGAAATTTTACTTTTTGCTATTCGAAAGAAGAAAAATAATCATTACAGGAATAATAATTATTGTGAATATTTACCTTTTTTGATCACCTTCATATTATATCTAAGTTATTATGTCGTATATCCAACAAGAAAGAATTCAACTGCATTTTTAAATATTGTAATGCATCTCACAAGTTAGATTTAGAATTGATTTGAAAGTTTATAAGTTTGATTTGAAACTGTTCAGTGATAGAAACCGAAAATAAAATTGCAACCACCGAAACATTTTTCGAGTTTCGCAAAATTCAAGCCATAACATGCGTAACTCAATGGTGGTGAATAATCATATCTAACAAATAATTAATTTATCGAAACACTTGAAGTTTTGGATTATTTGTTCTCATCTTGAGTGTTATTCCCACAACATTTCGGCCGATGTAACCTCCGACCTTCTTCATGTGTATCTTGTCGAATTCTGGAATCTGTATGGAATTTCGAAGGAACTCTTTATTTAATTCACGAGGTAGCATGCTCTCGTTCAATCATAGAATTTAATTCAATATGGGAACCATTAATTATAAATAATAGATACGGTCACTATATATATATATATATATATTTATATATATATATTATATAATAGAGAGAGAAAAAAAAGTCAAGATGAAGAAGAAAATGTTTTTATTTTTTATTTTAATAAAAAATATCTGCATCTAACACGTTTTTTGTGAAGGCATTTTGCCTCTATCTTTGTTTATATATTATTTTTTTAAATCAGATTTTTCATTCAACTTTCTGACTGGACACATCTTTATTAGGTTTTGTTTTTATGGTAGTCCACAAAATCATGATATATAAAACTAATGGTTGATTGCAAACTATGATCAAAAGTTGTTAACCACAGAGTACTTATAATAGAATAATAACCGAAAAGTTATTTTTACTCATGCGAATCAGATAATCTTTTCACCTCAGTGTTTTGGAGGGTGTTGGCATCAAAAACCTTAAGTCAGTTTTTGGTAAACAAGGGGGATTTTTTATCATCTTGAAGTTGATCAGCTCATGTGCAGCTATCTTTTCTAGCAGAACATGTTGATGTCGCTTGACACTGTTTTATTATTATTATTATTATAATTATTATTATTCGGATGTTATTTCATTTAAAACTTGTCAGGTGAAAACGGTTAAGGAATATTTATGTAATTTTATCTTTTAATTTTAAAAATATTTTTATTGTAAAAAAAATATGTATACATAGATTAATTGCTGTGATGTATATTACAGCAATTTTTAGAAAATTAATAGTTTTTAAATTTCTAATGAAAATGCAAGAATGATTGCTATTCTATGGTAGATATCAAATGAATTATGTTTGTTGAAGTCTTTTAAAGTCATTCTTTCCACACTTATTTTTGTAAATATTAAATCAAAATTATATTTAAAAAAATAAAACTTTAAAGGTTCTTAAAAACTTGACATGTTGTCTTAGAACGTTGTAAAAACAATAACATAAAATACATGAAATATTTAGGTGATAAAAATCGTACACATTTCTAGGCAGGGCGTTGTAGTCTATTGGTAAGACGCTGGACATCTTTGATCCTTGTCTAAGTTCGCCATGCTGATGACGGCTGTGTGGATTACTTTTATGTACGTATAAAAGTAATAAATATATATATATATATATATATATATATATATATATATATATATATATATATATATATATATATATATATATATGAACGAAATTACGTCCTATAAAGTTACGGGCAACTAATAATGCAATTTTCTGCATCTTAATCACTCAAGGAGTGAAACAATCGAAATAATAGTAGTAAGCAAAAACAATGAACGCTGTAATCACCAATAAAAAATAATTACATAAAATACATGAAATATTTAGGTGATAAAAATCGTATAGACATCAATATTGAAGATTCGATCCTTGTCTAAATTAGCCATGCTGATGAATGCTGTGAGCCAGAAACACGTGCTCATGGATTACTTTTATGTACACCTGAAATCACATTAATTATTTTAGCTTTCAAATCTTCTAATGAACTAGGTTTTGTTGTATACACAATTGTTTTCACATGTCTCCATAAAAAGGAATCTAATGGATAAAATTTGGCGAACGCGGAGGCCAATAAAATGGTCTATCCCTTCAGATCCATCTGTTAGGAAAATTCCTGATTCAGAAACTGTCTCACACTAGCAGAGAAATTTTGTGATAAATAATTATTCAATAACTATACTTAAAACTAAGTACATTAAACTATAATATTCCTTACAGATTATTTCTATCGCGAATATAAATAAAGTTATAAACTTTTTTAAGTGCACATGGACTTTATGAATACCCTGTATGTATGTATGTATGTATGTATGTATATATATATATTTTTATTTTTTTTTATTCCCTCTCTATATATGTATGTCTATATTTCATATATGTGTATATATTATATATAAATATATTTTGTTTTTGTATTCTGTATGTATCTTGTGTATGTATTGTGTATTATCTTTTGTATATGCATTGTATGTGCATATCATATGTATTATACGTGTATATATATATTATGTGTATGTAATGCTCGATGTCAGAACATGACAGTGGAATGTCCTAATGTGGTTTGTTGGTGAGAGTTGTCTAACGATGCAAAAAGTGCATTAGAGTACCCAGATACCCCCGTCCTCCCGCCGCTCTTGGAAAATCTCGTCTCTATAACAAACCAAAAATATATTGATGTCATTTATGTGATAATATGATTATAAAAAGATGTTGAAATGTTTGCAAAAGATAATATTTTATTTTCAATCATTTCAATCCATTGAAAAATAAAGACAAATAAACCACAAAGACATCTTAATGATAAAGTAACATCTTTTCTAAATAATGAAAGCAAACAAAGGAAGAATTGGGCAAAAAACAATTGTTGAGAATAATGTAAAAACGACTAAGCAGCTCGCCGGTGTGCGGTTGGGGGTGCAAAGCGAAGTTGATAAATGCAATGTTCTGATCAAAGCGACCATGTCAAAATATATCGAGAAATTATATGAGAGAGAGAAAAAGAGAGAGAGAGATTCATTCTTTTTTTTTACACTTCTTATTTTCCTAACTTTTCTTCTTCTTCTTCTTCTTCTTCTTCTTCTTCTTCTTCTTCTTCTTCTTCTTCTTCTTCTTCTTCTCATTATTATTATTATTATTATTATTCTCTTTCTCCTTTTCCTTATCCTCTTCCTTCTATTGCTTATTTTTCTTTTTCGTCTTCTTATTCTTTCTTATTCTTCTTCTTTTTGGCTCTTCTCCTTCTTTTTCTTCCTCTCCCTCTTCTACGTTTTCTTATTCCTCTCCATCTTCTGCTTCATCTCCCTTTTCTCCTTCTTCTTCTTCTTCTTCTTCTTCTTCTTCTTCTTCTTCTTCTTCTTCTTCATCTCCCTTTTCTCCTTCTTCTTCTTCTTCTTCTCCCTCTTCTACGTTTTCTTCTTCTTCTCCCTCTTCTACGTTTTCTTCTTCTTCTTCTTCTCCCTCTTCTACGTTTTCTTCTTCTTCTTCTTCTTCTTCTTCTCCCTCTTCTACGTTTTCTTCTTCTTAATCACTAAGAAGAAAGTTTACTTTCCTGACCATATCCATTTTTTCAGCCATCAAGGTTTTGTTTTCCTGACAATTTATTGGCTAAATCATAGATGTTGTTGATGATGATGATTATAATAATAATAAACCAGAACAATGGTTAGAAGAATAGCAGGATGTTGATAATAATAATGATGATGATAATAATAGTAGAGACGGATGCTTTATGTGGGCAGAGGTTGCGCCGCCCCCCCCCCACCCCAGAAGAAAGTGCATCTTGTTCATAAGTTGTCAGCAGAACCCAGTAAATGCTTAACTTAAAGAATAATAATCTGCTTTGCCAATGATGATCAATATCTGCCGCTGTCGTCTGCTGCCATAGTTCTTCTTCTTCTCTCCGATCTAAAAACCAAGCTCACCAAAGCGAACCGTTTTTAACGGCATCATGCATTGGACAGTATTTTTACGTCAGTCCTTTTTTTTCTTAAGAAGTGACATCTATTTTTTTTTTTTTCATTTCCCTCTCTATACATATATATATATGTGTGTGTGTGTGTGTTTGTATAGTTTTCGGCTTTCCTTCCATTTATTCACCTACCTTCGACCACCCCTCACCTTTACAAATAGAAAAACTTATATTGTCTCCCATATTACCCCCTGATGTGCAATACATCCCCTGTAGTAGTATTAGTAGTAAACAATCTAACCCGCCTCCCCTTCTTGTTGAAAGCAAAGAAGGGAGTCTCATCATTGAGCCTTTCCAAAGATAACAGCCACTTAACTTGTCAGTAGAAGAGAATAAGAAATTCTGCTAAAGAACAAGAGAAAAGGAAATAAAAACCGATAAAAGTCAAAAAGCACCTAACAAGCGAATTATGGAAGAAGAAAAAATCATCTTGAATGGTATCAGAAACATTTTGATAGGAGGATGGGGTGGTGAGAAAAGTTAGATTCACTTGGAGTAGTTGTATTTTTCTCGTTCCATCTTAGAAAGAGCATCTATAAACAGACATTGTCAAAAAGATCTGTGTAACAAGGCAAAAACAAACAAAAACAAATACAAAAAAACTCAAGTCAAATCGTTTTAAGAGTGAGGATTTATGGATGGTACTGACAGTTCGTTAGAGAACCACAATTCAACACTATTATTATTATTATTATTATTATTATTATTATTATTTATTGTTGCTATTATTGCCTTCTGTTATTATTTCTGTGTAATAGTAGTAGTTGTAGTTAATATTGTTTCTTTTTTATTTCAAGTATTAACATTAATAATAATATAATAATAATAATAATAATAATGTCATACTGTTTGTATTTCTGGTATTTCTAGTTGAATAATGTCCTCTTGAGAATAAGTTTCTATACTTGAAGAGAAAAAAAGAAAAGTTACATTTCCTCTGATCGTTTTTGAAGAACCAATGACAAATAACTTTGCTATATTTGTTCCGGTTAGAAATCTTTCGAGTGTGTAAACAAATTTAAATATCTTTATTAAAGTTGATTTTACTTTTCAGGGTGTTCAAATTTTATTAAGAACTAAACCATATGTTCTCTGTTGGGTCAGTATTTGTTATATATATATATATATATAAGTAAGGAAGTAAACATCTTTGAAGCACGGATTAGAATGTATTAAATATTTTTGAAAATCAACAATCGTGCAATATTTTTATAAATGAAAAATTCATTTATTTAATTTTTCATTAATAAAAATATTGCACGATCGTTGATTTTCAAAAATATTTTATATATATATATATATATATATATATATATGTGACAAGCAGTGAAGCTAAAATTTGTGTACCCTACGGAATATTTAAAACCAAGTGATTTTGGTAGCAATCAAAAGACTGTAAGATGGTTTATCACCTCCGATTCCGCCTACAACAATAGGAATCAAGAGAAACTGGTGAGCAAACTGAATGTAAAAATCGATTGAAAATTAACATGTTTCTTTTTCGGAATAGCAATTAATAGATGGCGATAATGAATGACGAAAGAGATTTTTAATGTATTTTTTGTTTATTAGCCTGAGAAATTGAAAAAGTTGAAAAACTAACTTTACTTTATTTATTAGATTAAATATATACTTTCTTTACTTTGACATTGTTGACAAGGAAATATTTACTTTTAAAATGGATCAATGGTAGCCTTTAGCAATTAAAAAAAATAATGCTTATTCTGTGACATCAGCCATTTTCAACTAATATATATATATATATATATATATATATATATATATATATATATATATTTCTTTCTTGATAATAATTATTCGTTTTTTTAATTTGACATGTAAGCAAGTGTCCAATTCAGATTGTTTTTGTGGTGTTCATGGACTGCCTCACATTGAGGTTCGACCTTGTGTTATATTCGGCCCTCATAGTGTGTGGGGGGGGTAGTGCAAAGCAAGCAAGAAAGGATATAGCCCTTAACTTATTGTAAAAGGAAGACGATATAATAACCTCCCAAGATTATAAGCTTATCACAACCACAGGATATAGACCTTAACGTATTGTGAAAGGAAGAGGATACAAGAAATGACTAACTCTATTCTGCTCAGAAGTGAGACTAGCCAAGTTGGTTAAGACAAGGAATGACTAACAACTCGGTCGATCCCTCTCCAATTTAATGGCCCTGTGCCTAATTGCATGTATTTACAAACTATGCAATAATTTTTGAGAGTTTGAAATTCATATTCGCGTTGTTGAATTCCAAACAAGTTTTGCAGTCCATAAAATGTGGAAGCTTCACATGTCCATAAAATGTGGAAGCTTCACATGTCCATAAAATGTGGAAGCTTCACATGTCCATAAAATGTGGAAGCTTCACATGTCCATAAAATGTGGAAGCTTCACATGTCCATAAAATGTGGAAGCTTCACATGTCCATAAAATGTGGAAGCTTCACATGTCCATAAAATGTGGAAGCTTCACATGTGCATAAAATGTGGAAGCTTCACATGTCCATAAAATGTGGAAGCTTCACATGTCCATAAAATGTGGAAGCTTCACATGTCCATAAAATGTGGAAGCTTCACATGTCCATAAAATGTGGAAGCTTCACATGTCCATAAAATGTGAAAGCTTCACATGTCCATAAAATGTGAAAGCTTCACATGTCCATAAAATGTGAAAGCTTCACATGTCCATAAAATGTGAAAGCTTCACATGTCCATAAAATGTGGAAGCTTCACATGTCCATAAAATGTGAAAGCTTCACATGTCCATAAAATGTCAAAAGCTTCACATGTCCATAAAATGTGGAAGCTTCACATGTCCATAAAATGTGGAAGCTTCACATGTCCATAAAATGTGGAAGCTTCACATGTCCATAAAATGTGGAAGCTTCACATGTCCATAAAATGGTACCATCATATTTTTTTAATCTAACTGACAGGATTTTAATTTGAATCTGTACCTTGTAAAATCTTTATACTCCCTAAACTCTGAGGATGTAGTTTGTTATCATCTTGTCGCATTGTGCACTTCATCTGTACATGAATGGCGGAAGATAGGACGGATGGTGTAAATAAAGGGTGAATGATTAGAGAAATGAAGAGAGGAATGAAATGATGTAATTAATTAAGAAAGAGACAGACGATGTAGAGAGGGTCTTTTATGACATCACAATGTATTCTGAAATCCTCATGTTAAAGTATTTGTAAACTAAGATATGTTCTTGTTTGCTATCTTGTCACTGCGCACACTTTATCTGTACACGAATGTTTTAGATGGTGGGAGAAAGGATAAATAATATAAGTAAAAAGTGAATGATAAGGTAAGTGGAGAGAGAAATGGAATGATGTAAATAAGAGAGTGCAGAGGTAACAGAGAAAGAGAGAGAGAGAGGATTAATTGAATGAGGTAATAATTAAGAGAGGGAATCTGTTATGACATCACAATGTTTTCTGAAATCCTTTATCTTTGTGCAGATTTGACCCGTTGAAAAGTGGATGTTTTGTCTATTTATTCTGTTACAGTTGTTTATAACATCGAATATATATATATATATATATATATATATATATATATATATATATATATATATATATATAACAAATACTTACCCGATGGGTCACGGGTGATCAAGTATTCTATTATTTTAAAACTTAAAATTAAAAGAAAAATCAGGAAGTTGTTCAGTTACAAATTCCTTATTTGAGCTAGCAATTCAATTTGAATCCAATATTCGTGGCAACGAGTTGCCTTTGATTGGTTTCATTTGTTTTGTGGCATATCTACCCTTTTACTTTAATACCGAAACGCAATATCTATTAAGATTTCATTGTATAGAATTAATTGAACACAAGTTGCTATTTTACCCATAGCTCAGGCAGGGGGTAATTGAGTGTTCATACCTTTCCCAGGATATTATATTAGTGTGTATTTTAACATACTAGATCTGACAGGATTTCAACTCATCTATGCCAATTCCATTGTCTGCAATGGTATCCATTATACCAATCGTTCAGCTTTACATGTTATGCTTAAAACAAAAGAAGAAAAAAAAAACACCGACTTCATATGCACTAGAATCACTAAAAATGTACCTTTTGAAGACGACTTCTTATCGGTGCATTTTTATAAGTTTTTAATTGGATAAGTAACTTATTTGGGGCAATTAAAACTTTTAACTGATGTTTAGCGATGAGAAAGTCATGCAAATTGCTATTTGAAATTAAAAAAAGCTAAAAACCGTTTTTAATTATTCTCTATTTTTATGTATCTTTCAGCAATTACGTCTCGGAGTCTGTCAAAGTTGTCAAATCTTTTCTTTCTTTTTTTTTTTTTTTGCAATTGTGTGAGCCAATTTTCTCATTCAACACAAATCAAAAATGTCTCTATTAATTTTTTTTTTCTATAAATTTTATAAAGTTATTTCTTTAAAGATAAAATAAAGCAAGTGAAAATTTTAGATTGTTGAACTTTAATGATTTTTATCTAAACTCTATAGTTTACACAATAAAAAAAATTCTGGACTGTATATAAGTCTAAAACACCTATTAATCTGTACCTATGTACAAAATATATAAGCTTATTCTAGAATAATCCCTATATAAATAACCGAAAGCATAATCTATTTTCGCATAGATTGAAAACTTCTTTTCCTTTGAAATACCAACAAAGTCTTCTGATATTGTGAGGTACTGTTGGGGTATGATTAGTTAATGGTCATGATGCCTTGGCCTCAAAACTCTTTCGGACCAAAGACTCCATCAGCTGATGAAGGTTTTGTTACAAGGTATTGCTGCTGTTTTTTTTAACAGTAGATGTAAAAACTTTGTTTTTATATATATATTATTAGACTACCACTATGGATGAATTGGATATATATATATATATATATATATATATATATATAAACACTTATACTGAATTACACCAAATGTGGCATGAAGCGCCTCTGGCATACCAGAAGTATGACGGAGGTAGGTCAACGTTTTATACTACTAGTAGTACTACTACTGACAACGTTAGGTTTTTGCAGGGAGGTGTCGATGTCCTCCTACATACAATGTCTAGTATTCCCAAATATTCCCCCATCTGATACTGACCAGGCTCAACGTTGCGTAACTTCGATGACCGGGATATACATGCGAATGAGGACTGCTTGTGAATTTGATACTCCCATCAAGGAGGAAGCCAGTTTAACCCGTCCAGGGTGAATGCCACACCAGGTAGGTAGGTAGGTACTACTAAGAAGAAGAAGAAGAAACACTTACAGGTTCAAAAACTATTGGTGTGAATTGCACCAAATTTGGCATAAAAAGCCTTTGGGATGCCAGATTTAATATAATTAAGAATACTAATTATGTTGTATAAAGCTGGAATAAATTTCACCCTTTTGGCGCCTTTCTGGTTAGTAATAATATTAATAACGTTATAATAATATTTCAAGGTATCAAACATCAACCTCTGTATGTGATGTATCTCAAAGGCATAAAATACTAGAAAACCAATTTCCCACAGTAAGTTTCAAAATAACTAAACTCCCTAAAAATACAAATCATTTTTTGTTTTGTTTTCTTTATTGTCTTTTTCCCCCTCAAATATTTTTATAACACCTTGAAATGCCTGATTATTTTAGTTCCTGTAATATCGTTAAAAAAATGTGTCTTTCTTTGAAATAAGTTATTTCGTCATTAAATTTGATTAACATCATTTACAAACTGAATAAAAAAAATGTATAAATGTTCAAAATAAGTAGTCTATTATTATTTTTATTTTTTTAATTCCTGCTGAGATCTATTTCCAGTGAACTGGATCACTGTAATTAATTTACTCTTTTAAGCTGTGAATATTCAATTGCTTTACAACGAAATCATTTTTTTTCCATTTCTAAAATATTTTTGTCTTAGTGAAAGAAAATAAAAGAAAACAAAACAGTCATCTTTTTTATGAGAATAAAACTGAAAGTCCACGTATAATCATCCATTAGGTGAAAATAAATTTCCAAGACTTGGAGAGATACGTTCTTAATAAGGACAAATTTTCAAATCTATCTTTAGGCAACCTCGAATATCTATTCCTGTTATGTATATCTTATTTTCGTTTTTATTCTCTTGTTTAAATATATATGTATCTTTGATCCAGCTAATAAGGTGTATGTAACGTTTCGTTTTTCTTTTTTACTCACTACAACTTCATTTTTGGACTGATATTTTGAATACATTTCTAACTGTAAATGTTAATGACTGTTCGTGCCTCCATTGCCTTCTGCTAAAAATACCCCCCCCCCCCCCGCTTCTCAAGTTTTGAAAAATAAATAAGATTTTTTTTTTTTTACTTTCAAAGTAAATGATTCCATGGATGACAGCCCCCCCCCCCTGCCTTCTTTCTCCACCAATGTGAGAAATTTCCTTGAATCAGTGAGTTATTCATATACATATATAAGAGGCTCAGTTTTTTGTTTTTTTTACACATACGACATTGGTCATCATGGAAGGAAAATGTTTACACCTTGTTTGTTTAATTTTTTATACACCTTCTGCTTCCTGTTAATGGGGTTCATCAACCAAGCATCAGAAATGATTTCTATTTTATTTCTAATTCTGAGTTAATTATTTTACTCCACTATTGAGCTTTCCATGAAACTGCAATATGATCTACACTAACTTACCAACACCACATAAAACGCATGGATTTTACAAGTTTTTCGTTTTCACTTAAAACTATTATTTGTTTCCTCTTTATGGTTGATGTAAAAAAATTCGGCAAATCGAACTCAATTCATAGTCATTAAGATTATCACAACAGCATTCATCATCATCATTGTACAATGTATAAAATTGGTGACTTTTCTGATACATGAAATCATCTGCTCGCTAATAAATGATGATGATCATCGGTGCAACATCTGTTTTACGTGCTGGTATGTGTTGGACAGCTTTTAGAAATTGACGGCTCCTGAGTATGACCTTAAAAGACATCCATTTGGGAGCTGTGGGGAATGTGGAGTTGCCCCTTAGTTGCCATTGCTCCCAGGTCCACTCTGGCCCGGAATGGTAGTACCTGTAAGACCCCCATATATGGGGTCAAATATAACCTACTGGCGCTACCAAATCAGGTTGTCTGAAGTTATTGACTTCCTGACTCAAAATGCACCAAACATTGATGTTTTATTGTTTCTTTTTTCCTTTGCAAAACTCAATCATGTTCTGCAAAATCCCAAACAAAAAACAACAATTTCCCTCCCTCCCCTCTTCTTCCCTCTCTCCTCTTTCTCCCTCCTCCCTTTCACTCAACCAAACACCATGCATAAATACTTGAAAATATAAAGAACTTGAAGCATAAAAACTTTTACCAAAATGACCGGATTCGGCATTAAATAACCCGAAAATGGTTGATATGCCGTAAAACAAAACAACCAAACCAAACCTAGAAATTGACTTCCAAACTAACCAGGTCTTTTTTTTTTGCCATTGTATCTCTCCAAACCTTCCTTATCACTTCCTCCCATGTTTTTCTTGGCCTTCTCCTGCCAACTGACCCTGCTATCTCAACTTTCCTACATCTACTAATCCAAAACGAAGTCTCTTTTCTGTTATGCACACATCTCCCTATATTGTCCAGATTTAATTTTCCTCTAAGGTCATCAGGTCTAAGTTTGTTTTTAATTCACATTATGCATCCATTGTATCATTCTCGTGTCATTTCTCTCCATGCAACACATATCCTCAACCCTTACTGGCCATGTTTAACTTCTATACATTCTCACACTGTGCACCATTGCCTGATAGAGTTTTCGCTTGGTCAACCATGGTAACACTTGGCTAGTTAGTAATAGCAGAAGTTCCTTGCAATCACACCTACACCAGCTCCTACCATTGCGTCAAAAAACTTTATGCAGTGTATATTTATGTATGTAGGCAGAAAATATTTATGTAAACATTGTCGAAAGGAAAGGAAACTTCATAACGGTGGCATTTTCACTTAACTTTTCCAGTGATCTAGCAATTTTTCTCTATCCAAATTTCAATTAGTGCTGATTCATTTTTATCAAAGATTTCGACTTACATGAGTTGAAATATATTCCGATGATGACTTATGAATGTCGAAACCTTGGATAAGTCAACAAATGAAGAATTTTGGACGTTTCCATTATTCGTTGTCGAAAGAGAATTCAGAAAAATTGATGAAAAACGCAATCCATTTCTTTCAACAACGCTATATATATATATATAAGGAGTGGCTTTTAGGACTTAATGTGATCAACTTATGACTCTCCTCCCCATATTTTTTTTTTTTTTTTTTCCCCTAAACTTGTCACTAGTTTTCATTACAATGTTTTTAGGTTTTAGTCGTATTTAATCACTTCCACGTTTTATTCTGATGAGTGTGGACGAAAACCGGTTCAGTACATTAATTAATTTCTTTTTAATCGTTTTCTCTCGTTTTTATATTTGTTTAATCTCATTCTACCCTCCCAAAAATGTCCCAAACATCTGTATTCCTCGCCGTTATTAAATTTTGTACCACGAAAAATTTATTTAAATATATATATATATATATATATTATGAGAAAAAAAATTAAGCTCGAGTTGTATTGCATGAATCAGAAAAAATGAGTTTGCAAAGCCAGTTAAATTTTTTTTAAATAGGCAAAATTCAAAATTAGTCTCTTTGTGCTCTCTCTCTCTCTCTCTCTCTCTCTCTCTCTCTCTCTCTCTCTCTCTCTCTCTCTCTCTCAAGCTACGGGTTAAATAGGATTACTATTTGTGATGATATAGTTAGTTTTAATATGTTTGACTGTTAATGCAGAGACAGAAAGAAAGTTACGGCAGTGAGTGATAAAAACCATATAAAATAAGAGCCGGAGCACAAACAAGATACAGTGAGAGTGCAAGGCGAAAACTTAATAAGAGATGTGTCATTTGGTGAGTTAATTTGAAATTACGGCTAATTAGAATAATTAAAATAGTTTTTTTTTCTTTTTAAGCAAAACACAATCCCAAAACTAAAGAATATTTTAGCATGTATTTTGGGTTACTAAAATATATAGAGAAAAAGCCGTAGGTAAGTAAACGTTGATTAACTTAGCTTTACTATATATATATATATATATATATATATATATATATATATATTTGGAAAACTTTCTTATTAAGAAAGTTTTCCAATCTAATTTCACTTTCTCGTTTTTTTTGGTCTGAAGAGGTTGACTCTCTGTGAAAAGTACAACCGAAACATGTATGCACATATGTAACCAATAATGTTTGTATAAATAACAATTTATACTAAAGAACCGCTCTACTTGTTATTGAGCACTTTTTATAAACACTGAAGTTTTAACGGATTAACATCTACAGAAATTAATATAATACATGTACCATATATATATATATATATATATATATATATATATATATATATATATAAATAAATATTAATTATTTATTACCTACAGACATCGATGTTTCATGCTTACGCAATCTTCAGTGCAGGAAGTTAATTCCCAATGGTTGGCGGGCACAAACTCCGATCACAAATCACCACTGATTCGCAGTCAAGAGAGTTACCAGATGGCCACCAGAAATTAGCTTGGCATTTTAGGAGGAATTTATCTTTGTAAATACCATGTCGGCGAGTATTCACAGCAACAACAAATCGTGTTGGATCTCACAATGAAGCTAGTAGTACTGCTTGTTATTAAATTCACTCATATATATATATATATATATATAAATAATGTCCCTTCTTAGCTGGGCTCTTTAATGAGTAATAATAGAAGCCGTCAAATCTAAGCTATAATGCAAGTTACTTTCTGCTGAACACTTATGATGGCTGACTACAGTAGTCTGCCTCCCCAACACATATATAGGGTGTATTTCTCATCTCCTCTGTAGCCATTCATGCTAGCCTCATTGATTAGAGCACTCGATGTTAGTTAAATGCAACTCTTGTTCTGAGGTTCGAATCGTGCGACTGGTTTGAATGGTTATCTCTACACTGATGATTCTGTAAGGATGAAACGTATACATAGTAGATAATAATTAAAAATATTATATATATAAATGAGATATATATATATATATACTAGCTGTCCTGACCTACCATTTCCCGGAAGCTTGTTACGCATTGCCTATGTAAATAAGTAACAGAAAATTGTTATGGGTTAGGGTTAGGGTTAAATCATCAGGACGTATTATGTAAAGGTGAAAGTTAAATTGCATAATTACCTTTGAATTTGTTCTTTTTAACTCTTAACTTTATAAATAATAAGTGCCGATTTATTAGTGTACATTGTATCATCCAAGCTCCTAATTCCCAAGGACAAAATCTGATAAAAAAATGAATACGGGCAATTTGAAGTTAGAACTTTTAACGTTTGTCTTCAAGTGCTGTGACAAAAACTAAGCGCCTGGCATACTAAGTTGAAAATTATAAGAACGCTTTAAAATATGAATCTTTTATGATATTTGTCTTTTTTTTTTCGCATGGAAAATAGATCACAGACGATGTAAAATCGCATCTCTCTCTCTCTCTCTCTCTCTCTCTCTCTCTCTCTCTACTTATCTATCTCTCTCTCTCTCTCTACTTATCTATCTCTCTCTCTCTCTCTCTCTCTCCCTACTTATCTATCTCTCTCTCTCTCTCTCTCTCTCTCTCCCTACTTATCTATCTCTCTCTCTCTCTATTTATCTCTCTCTCTCTCTCTCTCTCTCTCTCTCTCTTTCTCTCTCTCTCTCTCTCTCTATTTATCTATCTCTTGAAAAATGTTCAACATAATCGTATTGACACACCGGTTCTCATTAGATCACAGAAGTTAAGCGACGTGGATCCTGGCCAGTACCAGATGGGTGACCATTTGGGAATTCTAGGCGCTGTATGTCATCTTCCCATGACCGGGGTATACATGTAGCTGGGAACCATTTGTGAATTTGATGTTCTCTGTAAACTTCTCCCTTCTGGAAGAAAGCCTACATAGCCCGTCTAGGTACCAGGTATTACCGTTTTTTTGTTTTTACAAAGAGAAAGAAGCACGTGTAAACATATTTACAGCCCCCCCTTTCTTAAAACCTTATTTTGATGATAAATTGCACATGGGCTTAGCCAATTTTAAGAATCACATCTTTTTTTTTATATTTGTTTATAATTAAATGTGATAATAGATTTCTATGTAGGTATGTATGAAACAAAACTAATAAGAATTAAATGGGTTAATAATTGTAAGCACATAAGATAGCGAAATGTCAAAACATTGTTTTATTAAGATCGTAAGTTTTTTAGGTGATTAACTAAAAATGTGGCCATTTTATTAATCCTAGCTGGACTAATTATTATCAGGAAGAAACTTAAGAAAGATGCTTTGCTATTTAGGTCTGGCTTTGAAAGTCTGACTCACTAAATTTAATATATTAGATATATTTGAGAGAGAGAGAAAAAACTATTTGTATTTTAAATTCTCGTAGCCTTATATAAAATTATCCATCTTTCCCAGAAAATGTAAAATATTTGCATCCACAGGGCGCACATATTTGCTAATTGTTAAAAAACGAGTGTTTCATGAGAAACATAAAATATATCTTAAATATTCATCTAGTTTTGTTTATCAAGTATTTGTAGATATCAGTTCCTTATATTTACGATGTCTTTAAAATAAAAAATAAGGAGACCAAATGATTTTGATAACAATATCCAATTGATGGTGTTATCTGCGATTACAATAAATGGATTGCATTCTATTGTATGACATGAAGGAGTGATAGGATTTTGTTGATATTGTTGTGATTCCTAACTGAAAGAGTGCAATTTGGGTGTTAAGAACCTAGCAGGTTTCAATAATATCGCTAGGAATCCCAAACCATATCCAAAAATGTTTAGCATCTTGTCAACAGGAATCTAGAAGATTCACAATACATGAGATAGACCTATTTCTCTAGCAGAGGCCACCTTGGGAATTGTCTAGAACAAATCGTCTACAGTGGTTGTCTAGAATTAAGAGTTTATAAGGAGTATTGAATTTCAGTATTAAATAACGCAAAAATGGTTGATACTGAAAAGATAAATGAAAAAAAAAATTTTAATTGAGATATTCACACATACACACACATAATTGAATGTGAGATATACAATTGTTTCCCACAATTGGACATAACACCGCAGCCCACACAAATCCGTGTGTGGTGTGGTGTGGTCGCTCAAGTGGCCGAATATCCATTTGATATTCAAGTGACTTGGGTTTCGAATCTTCAGTTTCAAATTTTTTTACTGAAGAGCCCAAAGGAGAGTGAAATTCTAGTCTATGGCTTTTGGTCTGTGATTTTCCTGGTTTGTGTGAGCTTCAGTGTTATATGTGGTTGCGAAAAAGCAATTTTAAATAAATATATATACTCGCATTAAACAAATGTCACTGAATTAAATAAATCTTGAGAATCACTCAAGTTTTAACATGTAGATGTATGTTTTATGAAATTTAGTTAAATTCAATTTTATATTTTTTTGTTTGATATGATGTTAAACGTGTTGAAGTCTTCGGGTTTACATTAATATTCATTTATTTTCTTGTTTACTCTAATAAATGTATATCTAAGGAAATGAAAAAATTAATAAAAAGAAAGTAAATATACAAAGCAAAATTGTGTAAATACTAGTGATGGGACGATTTCAACTAGTGATGGGACGATTTCAATATTTTTCCAGATTTTGATACGATTACTGATTCTGTTCTAAATTCCCGATTCTAAAATCGCCTAAAAAGATACATTTTTATTTTTTAAAGTGGGCGGTAACGGAGAGTCCTCATCTACTTTTAAATGTATATATATTTTGATAAACTTATTAAGATTTTCATCTATATTTTTCACTTGTGCCATTTTTTCCTTTTCATCCATACATGGCATTTTTACCTGTGCTATTTTTATCAAACCATTTTTTCCTTTTCATCCATACATGGCATTTTTACCTGTGCTATTTTTATCAAACCATTTTTTCCAGTTCAAATTCGTTATCATGATCTATAAATTTTAGTTTAAAATCAATGAATATTTATCGTTTTATCATCAGTACCAGCAATGGAAAATTAAGTTTTAAACAAAAAAGGAATTTAAAAAATCGTTTTTTTTAATCGGTAATTAGGCTCAAATTTTTCTGATACTGATTCCGATACGCCAAAAAGTTCCGAGTCCCGATTCTGATTAATTGTCCCAACATTAGTAAATACCAATAAATATAAAGACCAGATTTATTTAACATTTTGTTCCTTTCAAAAATTCTTCAATTTGCTTACAGACACAAACTCACCATTATATTATAATGAATTGAATTAATGCAAACTATAATCTGTGTTGCTTAAAGTTATCGGCTGTCTTTCTTGTCATCAAAGAGTTTTGTCTCCTAGTGAGCATAATAATCAGTGCTTTCTATTGTACAATTATTAGTTTTTATGTTCGTTAATTTCCGCATCATCCTGTATCAATGCATAAATGTTTAGTGAATAGCAAAAAAAAAAGATGCTTCCTCCTCCTCCTCATATTCCCCTTCTTCCTCCTCCTGCTCCTCATATTCCCCCTCCTCCTATCCTCTTCCTATTTCTCCTCCTCCTGCTATTCTCTGCCTCCTCTTTCTATTATTTCCCCATCCTCCTTCCCTTTCTCCTATTTCCCCTCCTTCTCTTTCTCCTATTCCATCTCTTTCTCTTATTCCCCCTCCTCCTCCTCCTCGTATTCTTTCTCCTCCTCCTCCTCTTCTTCCTCCTATTCTTCTTCTTTCTCCTGTTCCTCCTCTTCTTTCTTCTCTTGCTCCTCCTCCTCTTCTTCCTATTCCTCCTCCTATTTCTCCTCCTCTAGCTATCCCCCTCCTCCCCTTTCTCCTACCCCCTCCTCCTCTTTCTATTATTTCCACATCCTCCTTCCCTTTCTTCTATTTCCCCTCCTTCCCTTTCTCTTATTTCCCCTCCTCTTTCTCCTCCTCATCATCACCCTCCTCCTCCCCACCCTCCTCCTCCTATTCTTTCTCCTCCTCCTCCTATTCTTTCTCCTCCTCCTTCTATTCTTTCTCCTCCTATTCTTTCTCCTCCTCCTCCTCCTATTCTTTCTCCTCCTCCTCCTATTCTTTCTCCTCCTCTTCTTTTTCCTCCTCCTCTTATTCCTATTCTTCCTCCTATTCCTCTTCTTCGTTCTCCTCTTTTTCCTCCTCCTCCTCCTCCCCCTTCTCACTCTTCTTTTATCACCTCCTCCTCCTCCTCCTCCTCCTCCTCCACAGGTGCATCTTGCTCATTGCTCCCTATATTATTTCTCAACATGTCAAAGTTTATGACAAATCTCTTCATTTACAAGTTACAATTACATTTGTCAGTTTATTTAGCTCTTTTTCTTGTTGTTTTATTTTCTCGGTTCTTGTCTCCCTAACCAGATGATGGGCTAAGTGGACTCCCACTGACTCAACTTTCGTTCTGAACACCGAAAGATGCCACCTTTTTGTGTATTCTAACAATGACAAACTTTCTCAGGCTGCTTCAAATCAGTAACACACTTGTTGGCGAAACCAGGATTTATAAAGACCTTTTGGTTTTAATATTTATTAATCATTAATATAAGTACTAATACAATAGAGAGCCCTTACATACTTATAATGTGTTTAAGTATGTAGGAGTTCTTTATTATCTTGTGTGTGTGTGTGTGTGTGTGTGTGTGTGTGTGTTTATTTATATATCTCTATTTATATAAAGTAAGGTATGTATATATGTTTATATATTTGTATGTAGAGTTAACTCCTAAACTAATTAACCAACCATTGAATTTTGAAACACAGCCTGCTTGGTGTAAAGGGTCCAATGTGGTATATATTTAGTTTAATTTTATTTTATGCAAAGGGGGTGAAATTTTTAACATCTTATTTAAAAACAAAAATAATTACAAAATTAAATACACCACAATGCATTTCAGTTTCTTTGTAAATAAGTCCGCTATGTTAAATTTTTGAATTACTTTGTGACTCTTCGAAATTCGAAAAATAAAATTGGAAGCCTTTAAACAGTTGAAAAATATTGCAAGTTTGGAAGCTATTTACATTTGTGAAGGTTTAAAATCGTATGTCTTCATGACTCAATTGATAAAGCACTGGCTTCCTAAACCAAGGATTTCATATTCGATTCCCATTGAGGGCGATATTTTTTTAATTTATTTATTAAACTATTACTTAAGCTCCCCCAACCAATTTTTATATTTGGGGGTGGGGCTAACCTATTATTCAAGCACTCATTCCACCTTGCATACAATTTTTTTAAAAACAAACAATCATTTCATTACTTTATGTCTTAGAAATTCACATATGTCTGTTTTTCTCACCTCAATGTAACTTCAATAATTACACGTTGAAATATTTATTATTATTTATAAAATGACATTAACAATTAATAGTTATTAATAATTAAATAAAAGATTAATCAGATAAAACAGTCACTTAAATTAAATGTTTTCATCACTGGAAACTAGTATGTCTTTAATAAATTTGGGCGAAATGGGTGAAGTATTCCAATAGTCATATACTACAATTGAACCTTTTTTAAAAGTTTTTTTTTTAACCAAAATAGTCTCGGGGAAGCGCCGAGTAGGGACAGCTAGTACGTATATAATCAGGACTTAGTTGAAAAAAGTGTCATTAAATATATGTAGATACATTATATTAATAAATATACTATTATTATATTCTATTAGTTGGTATAGGAGAGAATGCTCAATATCGGTAATGAAGCTTATGTAGATCTAAATTTAAAAACCTGGTGACTGGAAGTTTTTTATATTGCATTCTTCAGAATGTCTATCGAACGCAAGGCAAGAAACCGCAATTAACCGTACGCTGTTGATTACATGTCTCCAAACTTAGGTTTCTACACACACACATTAACAGTAGGCAGTTAAATGATTTTATAATTTCTTCATATTTCACATCGGATTAAAAAATATTTTCCTACTTACTGGAGTTTTCTTTTTTGCTTTTCAACTTATTCACTTTTCCATTTTCGAATAAAATCATCAGCAGAAAGTGTTGTTTTTTTTTTGGGGGGGGGGGGTAATATTGTTTTACATATCGATTTATTGGTTGGGCGTTTTTATTAATTTACGGTTTTTGAATAAATCCAAAACGAGCATATCTGAGAAATAAATCTTTAAAAACGTTCTTACTTATTTTGTTTGTTAATTCCGAGTATAGAAGATAGCTGTGGAAATGTACCATTTGTTACCATGGCAACTGCTGTATACTTTCACCTTTAAGAAGATGGAGAGGATCTTCAAACGGGCCGGGCATCGTCATTTCTAATCTTTTAACACGGACAACTAGGCAAGCTGTTAGTGAGGGTGGCTGGAAAGAAACAGGTGCCCCTACATGCATGCTTTCACGTTCCCCTACGAAATAAGACTCTGCGATTGTGTGTGTGTGTGTGTGTGAGAGAGAGAGAGAGAGAGGGGGGGGAGGGGGAACGTTGATGCTTAAGCCCATTGAGATGTTGACAAGAAATATGTATATTTAATAATCTGAGTAATTCCAAGCATTAGGATAATGTTGCCCCTGTGTGTTTGCTGCTGTGTCAACATTAGCCATTACTTGTCAGATAAAGACTTTATCTTTTAGAATTTGTGCAAGTGTGGCGTCAATGCCGGAACTGTTGTCTTTGGCAGAGCAGAGGTTAGCCAGTCCATTAGGTAGACTTATTTATCAATTCAAAAAGCACTACCTCTCTCTCTCTCTCTCTCTCTCTCTCTCTCTCTCTCTCTCTCTCTTTCACGGCGCCTTTTCTTCTTTTTTTTTCAAAAAGTTTTATTGCTGCCAAAAGTTTACTTATGGACTGGATTGGTGGCAGGCGCCAAGATGACAATGTCGATGGCTGCTGCCATGTTCTTTGCTAAGAAGAAAACAAGGCTTTTTGCTTCCAATTCAAAGTACAGCTTTTAATTGCCAACCACTCCTCGGCAATCATTTTCTATCACCCCTTTTCTCTCTCTCTCTCTATCTCTCTCTCTATCTCTCTATCTCTCTCTCTATCTCTCTATCTATCTCTCACTATCTATCTCTCACTATCTATCTCATTCTGTCATTTCTGTCCTGCCACTTTTTTATTCACTCTCTCTCCATTCTCTCTGATGTTTTTTTACTCTCCCTTTCTCCATTTACTCTCTCTCTATCTCCATTCCTCTTTACTCTCTCTATCTCCATTCCTCTTTACTCTCTCTCTCCATTCCTCTTTACCCTTTATCTCTTTCTTTCTCTCTCTTCATACCTTTTTCATGTCTCTGTCTGTTTTTATTCAACTTTATTCTCTCATTTCCTTTTTTACTCGCTCTCTCTCTCTTTCTCTCTTTCGTTCTCTATCTGTTTCTCTCGCTCGCTCTCAATTCTCTTTTAGTTGCTCTCTCTCCATTCTTATTATCTTTCTATATTTATTGGCTAAGTTGGTAGAAAACTGGACACCATTAATCACAGTTATATATATATATATATATATATATATATATATATATTTGATAATCCACGTATTAAAGATATATTTTGATAATGATGAGTGGGTGGTGGTTGAAGCATAAATCGATGTCATTGTTTTTTTATCATGTTTTTCTCATGACAATTAAATTGGGAATGAATAGTGGTGAAAGAAAACGGAAATAAAGTCGCCCATGTGTGGGATATCAATATGCTAAAAATTGAACGATCATGTTTTTTTTTGGGGGGGGGGGGCAAGAGACGTCTACTAAGTGTTGTTTAAGTTTCTTTAGAGGTCGTTTAATTTTTCTAAAAAGGGTTTGGTTATTTTATTATTTACGTATAATAGTTGAACATAAGGTATCTACAATTAACAATATATTGGTACATGTAATTGTCAGATTTGAAGTGTGTGCGTATCTGCTCGCGTCCATTTCCGGTTGTAGCTACATAATGTGTTACCTGATATTGTCTAGTAAATAAAGCTGTTTTAGAGTGTGTTTTTGAATTATTTAATTATTTATTTTGTTTGTTTGCGAGTCTGTTAGCGACCACTTTGTTTTGATATTTAGTTTTTTAGCGGTTTATTTATTTGTGTGTTGTTTTTGTTTATTTTGGTACATGTAATTGTTGGATTTACTGTGTGTGCGTATTTGTTAGTGTGCATTTCCGGTTGCAGTTTCATAATGTTACCTGATCTTGTCTAGCAAATAAAGCTGCATTTGAATTATTTGTTTGCGAGTCTGTAAGTGGTTGCAGTTTTGTAACGTGTTATTTAACAGTGACTAGTAAAAAAAGAAGCTGTTTTTAACAGTGACTAGTAAAAAAAGAAGCTGTTTTTAACAGTGACTAGTAAAAAAAAGAAGCTGTTTTTAACAGTGACTAGTAAAAAAGAAGCTGTTTTTAACAGTGACTAGTAAAAAAAGAAGCTGTTTTTAACAGTTACTAGTAAAAAAAGAAGCTGTTTTTAACAGTGACTAGTAAAAAGAGAAGCTGTTTTTAACAGTGACTAGTAAAAAAGAAGCTGTTTTTAACATTGACTAGTAAAAAAAGAAGCTGTTTTTAACAGTGACTAGTAAAAAAGAAGCTGTTTTTAACAGTGACTAGTAAAAAAAAGCTGTTTTTAGTGCATATTTTTTACTAATTTATTTTGTTTGCAAGTCTGTTAGCGACCACTTTGTTTTGATATTTATATTTTTTTGAAAAAAGTGATGTGGTAAGGCATGTAGGGAATTCTTTCTTCACCATCATTTCCTCAATGATCATATACTAAACAAATGCAACGTAATACATTTCATCCTCAACCACAAAAACTACCTTCATATCAAAGGCACCGCTATGAGCACAAAAATGGCCCCTAGCTATGGCAACGTATTCATGTACGTATTAGAAATTCAACTACTTAAAAACTTCCTACTTAAACCCTCCCACTACTGCCGCTACATTGACGACATTTTCTTCATTTGCCCACACAGTCTTTCACCATCACACCAACACCATTGCTGCAACACTATTGAATTCACCATGTACTCATGACTTCATTCCATTTCTAGACGTCACAGTTAAATCCCACAATAAAAGAATATCAACATCTCTCTACACGAAACCCACTGATAACCACAAATTTCTAAACTTCACAGCAACCACTCATTAAACCTGAAAAAATCCATATTATATAGTTTGTGCATGCGCATATGCTTAGACCCCCTAGATTACATGCCAATTATATCACCAATCTTACACAACCATTCATCACCAGTCAATACTCATGAAATACATCAAGAAAGCTATAAACAAAACTACAAGAATAGATGAACAACAACTCCTAAAATACAAACAAAAAACACCTTATCAAATATGTCAACAGCCTACAAATTTTACCATTAAGTCCATCTTCAGCCTACCTTCAATCAAGGCAATTAGGTAACCACCCAGTTTGGCAGCCATACTCACCCGCTCACACAAACACAGAACACCCTACAATACAGTAACTACAAATGCAACAAACAGATGTCTCGTATGAACACATATAAACACCACACCGCTTTTAACATAACAAACACCAACATCCAACTCCCCCCCCCACACACACACACACACATTTAACATGCAACAACCCCAACATTATATATTATATTTACTGTTTTATTTTGATAAGGGAGGTCATATCTGTGAGACCAAAACACGATTTCGACTCAGACTCAACAACCACAAAAACATCCATCCAGAAAAACTATCGAACTGCAAGGCACTACAAACTATCGAACTGCAAGGCACTACAAACTATCGAACTGCAAGGCACTACAAACTATCGAACTGCAAGGCACTACAAACTATCGAACTGCAAGGCACTACAAACTATCGAACTGCAAGGCACTACAAACTACCTGGACACAAACTAGACAACATCAAGTGCCTCCTAATAGACTTTGAATTCCCTTCAACCAAATTATGCAAACAAAAAGAAATCAAATGGATCCTAACATTCAACACACACACACATCACAGGACCTAACACAGATCTAGGTGACCAAAACTTCTACAAATACGCCCACAACCGACGATAACAAAAGCGCTAATCCAATACATACTATAATTGTAACCTATAATTAAACTACAGTAAAAACAAGAACTGCACATAACACATAATTTACAAACCAATACCATTAAACGTTTTTTTTAAATCAATAAAATATAAACAGACAGAATTACATAAATAACATAACCAAAAAAAAAACATAGGATATAATTAGCAAAATAAGTTGTATTTACTTACAAGGTCAGATTAACCCAACATGATACCCAACAACATCCGAAAATGGTAGCGAACGGACTCACAAACAAAATAAAAAAATCAAATAATCAAAAAGAAAAATAATTAGCAAATAAGTTTTTTCAAAAATAAAATAAACACACTAACATGGCAGAACATGAGATCTCGCATACAAAATAGTGCTGTAATTGTTTTTATTTACAAGATGAAAGTAAAAAGAGATGATTCAGAACAACAGGTGGAAGTGGTCGCTAACATTCTCACAAAGACTTTATATCCAACTATTATACATAAACAATCAAATAACCACACCCTTTTTAGCCCCTACCCCCAATGAAAAAAATATATAATCGTCCACTTTTTAGCACATGAGCGGTTTCATTTCCGTTTTTTCCCCCACATTATTAATTCCTGACGAATAGTGCAGGGCGTTTGAAATATTGAATTATCATAATAAAACATTATAAAACAAACAACAACAACGTCGTTTTATGCTTCAACCACCACAACTCATCATTATCAATGTCTATAGTAATAGTATCAAAATATATTTATGACAATTAAGCTACATGGAGGCGTCCGCATTTCATCCCTGCAGGAAATTGTAAGGCACCTCTGTGTAGCTTAATTGCCATGAATATATTTTTACACTATTTACTACTAAGCTCTACTCATGTATTAAGCACTTTTGAAATAAATACTGAAAATTTATACATAATATATTATATCACCTTATAATATTATATGTGTATGCATAAAATAATAAAAATTATATATATATATATATATATATATAAGGTATGTGTATATGTTTATATATTTACATGTACAGGATTTACTCCTAAACTAATTAACCGATCATTATGAATTTTGAAAAACAGCTCCTAAGTATAAGGGTGGATAATATGGGATATATTTAGTTTAATGATAAGAAGGTAAAAAGGGTGTGGAAGCCCTTCGTGAAAATTCAGCTACCTCCGATTTTTGCAAAATTTGAAAAATAGATATTAGACATTAATTAATAAATATTCCTCAAATTTCAGTTTCTTTGAATTATTTTTAAAGGGTTTTTAAGTGGGGCATAATATGGGCACAACCTCCCATTTGAAAATTCAAATATTTCAGATTTGCATTAAATTTTATCCATAATCATTAGATACCAATTAAGATTCTCTGAATCTCAGTTTCTTCTTACGACCCCTTAAGATTTACTCTGAAATTTTAGACATTTTCTAGAATCAAAATCATGTAATGGATTTTGATCAAAATTAGAATAAGAATTCTATACATAAGGCTTAGTATCATATGTTGATTTTAATTTTTGTAAGGGAACATAAAAGTGTTGCAAAACTGTTCTGTGTGACGGGTATTCTTCTAATATATATATATATATATATATATATATATATATATATATATATAATTATTTTTATTTATGGAAACAAAGTTTTTTTTCATTCTTTCCCAATATGAACATCTGAGTGAAAGATCAGAACTTTTTTTCCGCCTGATAAGATCTTAGTTTCCAATAACTATTAATTGATAACATCAACATGCCAGTGTAGCGGCTATTGTACATGTCTGTATAAATAGCGGTTATTGTACATATCTGTATAAATAAAAAATAATCTTATACATATTTATTTATACATATCTGTATAAATAAAAAAATAATTATATAAATAGCTCTATTTACTATTGAAATACTATCCAAATAATCCAAATAATACCCCGCACAAATTAATCCACAAACCAATCATATACAAAACATCTGTACAATTTCGACATAGAATGACCCAACAATGGTTAATATGTTGTAAAACCTTGCAACCAACTAACCTTCGTTTTTAATGCTAAATTTTGTCTGTTTTCGTAGGAACTCGAACATATTGTTATTCTTTATTCTTCTAATTCTTTTCTGCCGCTGCTGATTAGTTGTAAATATTCTCTGAATAATCAGCGACTTATAAAAGATCATTTGGGAAACCAACTCTGGGATAAAAAACAACAAATATTTGTTGATAAACATCATCACTAGTCGTAATGATGACTTAGCCGTACATGCAGTTGTGGCTGTTACTTTATTTAATTTTATCTAAAGCTTCGTTTTAGCGAAACCAGCATCAAAACCATCTTTGTGCATATTCGATCGCCAAGTAATTTCGAATTCTTTAATAACAGCAAGTTATCAGCCGTGCAATTAACATCTCTGTTGGCCACAAGTCTGATAACTTAATCTACAAGTCATTAGGGATTGAAATATAAACACTCTGTCTTATCTCGACACTTTCTGCCTGCGATGCTATTGTGTCAGAATTAACAGATGAGATGAAGTGGATAAACAGCTAATTTGGCTTTTGTCATTCTGCCTCGGGTGGATAGGGATGGGGGGGGGATCTCTTCCTCTTACCCCCATATCCTCACCTCCCCACACACACACATGCTCATCTATCTGTTTGCTTTTCTTTTTCGCGATAAAGAAAATAAACAAAAGGGGCCATATGATTTCCCCTTAGCTTTGGAAAGATGAAGGTGGCTTGAAGTTTATCTCGTTTTTTTTTTTGTTTTATATATATATATATATATATATATATATATATATATTTTCAGTTGAATATTTAAAAAATATAAAGATCAGTTGAGAAGAAAAGCTGGTTCTAACCTGTATTTATTTTGAATTTTTGCAACTTGTACACAGTTACTCACTTTAAAATCATTTTTGAGATGTGTAACCCTAACCCCAACACTAACCCTAACCCCAACACTAACCCTAACCCCAACACTAACCCTAACCCCAACCCTAACCCTAACACTAACCCCAACACTAACCCTAACCCCAACACTAACCCCAACACTAACCCCAACACTAACCCTAATCCTAACACTAACCCTAACCTCCTCTTTGTCTCTCTCTCAAAAAGTTGCTTCTAGGTCGGTTTTACTATCTATGCCCGTCGGTCCGCTGTATGCTCATTGACACAACAGCTGCTGTTGATTCTCATACATGCCAGCTGCAATTACAACATTGTATCCTTTCTTATTACCATTACTCCCAGGTCCACTCTGACCCTGATCCTTTTGGCAAGGTAGAAAACAACAAAAATTAAAGCGGATTTAGTCAAAACTTTCACAGTAGTTGTAAAGATTATATGGAATCCGAATATAGACCTGAAAAGATAGTGGCCATAATATTTAAGCCCTTGTATCTCAGAAAAAGCTAAAAGGTAAACATTAATTATTTTTAAAAAATTAAATTGGCATACCAAAAAGTAAACATTTCTTCAGACTTAAGAGAACGTTTTCTTTTTTAAAAGTCTGAAATGTAATTTAAAAAGAAAATATTCCACTTTATGTCGAAAAAAAAAATGATTATTTATTTTTTTACAAAGATTTTTCCAAAACAATGCTCGCAACCCCCCCCCCCCCAGTTCGGACTAATTTTATTTAAATATTCCCTTAAGTGTGAAAGTCTGAAGGTAAAATGTTAATAACGCTGAAAAAAATGTAATTAGTGCTGATCCTGGAGAGACACTAGGAAAATATACAGTGTCGTAATTGCAGTTGGTTGTCAAGCTTGCATGATGTGACGGGCATTAGAGAATTAGCCGCGGCTGTTGTGCCAATGGGCATATGTTGGATTGACCGGCATAAACTGTAAAACCCCTTCCAAGTTGCTTTTTAGTGGAGATGCGTGTTGAGGAATTGTGTGATAAAACAAGTTATGCTCACTTGTATGATTTTCTTTTCCATGAAGCCAACAACTTTTATATTGATTTTTCCATGAAGCCATGTGTGGTCTTGTATGGCTGAGGATTTTATGATCTCTAAATATAAACTCAGTTTTAGTAAGGAATCAAAAATATTGATAAAGCTGAGTATAGATTTAATGTGCATGTTACATTTGGATTCCTTTGCAAAGCTTTTGGGTTCTTCCATTAGTATTTCTTAAATCGGGACAGTATGGGGAGCTGTGTGTAGAACAGGAGACTTTGTTGGTTTGGTCGTATTGTAAGAATAGATGAGAGTTCTTGGATTAGTAAATGTCGAACAGTTGAGATGGCAAAGGAAGGCCAATGAAAACATGGGAGGAAGTGATAATGATGGATTTGAAAGAAAGATAAATATCTGGCCAAAGATAGGTTAGTTAGGAAATCAATTTTAAAAAGCTGTCCAATATATGCCAGCATGTAAAACAAAGGTTATGATTATGATGATCTATTGAACAGTTATGACCACTTCTCATTCCATGTTAACATACATCACATTTTTACGTTTAAAGAATAACACGTTTATCTCCTATTCAACTCTTTGCGGACCTGTTTCTCAAATAAAACTTTTTTCGGTTTTATACATCTTTGTTTGTGTTTCCTTCACTGTGCATCATGTTTTGTGTTTTGTTTATCAGTTACCGCCCGACAGACAACTCAGCTAGCCAACAAAACATTGTTGTCTAGACTGACGAAGTTATAAAAAGGGCCAACAATATAAAATATCGGGTTGTGACACTGATGAATACTTTAAACAAACTCATTGTTCTTACCATGCACAAATTAAAAACGGTGGTCACTGCATGCAACCTGTGAATACTTACCAGTACATCATGATGTGAGTTTGGAGCTAAAATAGCCCTCGCTCATATTCAAAGGTTTCTTGTTTGCTTTTATGTGGCCCTATATATTTGTGTGCAAGTAGGGCGACATATCTAGATGGGTGGCCCTATATATTCTTTGTGTGATAGGAGGATAATGTGATAGGAGTATAATGATAGTTTTTTAAAATATTATTTAAAAGAAAAAACAATGTCTTACTGATGATACCTGTTACCATAAAATCAACTGTAAATATTTAATAACTGATTCTGTATGTTAAGTTTATCCATTTAACTGTGTGTGCTTTTTTGCCCTTATGTAATGCACTTATGTAATGCCCTTATGTAATGCACTTACTGTATCAGAGGAAGTTAGACAACTGAAATCTCTTCTATACGGACAGTTGGTTTAGGGTGCAACAAAGGATTGGTTGTAACTCCAATTCAAAGCCATCTGCTGGAGGGACATGAAGACCTGAAATCCCTCACTGAAAACTGGGAAACAAGTTGCAGATTTCACTATCTGTCACCATACTGTTCATGGGAGAATTGCAGAGGGGGACAGATGGGTCGACTCATGGTGAGGAGAGACTGAAGAAAGCATGCTACAGTAGGCCTTGCAACCCAGGCTTCCTGCCTCATCTGTGCCGGTTGCAACAGTGACTGTCACTCGTGCATTAACCTGTACAGTAACAGGTAGTTTTGCAGGTCTATGTCGACTGAAGGGTGCACCTGAAATGCCAATGATGATGATTATGAATGTGATTGAGTAAATTAATGCCAATCTTCAACAGAAAATCAAGTTAACTGGAGGGAGAGGAAAAGGGGGGGGGGGGTGATAAGGAATCTGAATTTAAAAGTAACAATTAAAAAAAGATTTTTCTTATCAAGATGAGAAATATTGAAAAATATCTCTTTTAAAAACAAAGAATATGGAAATAACATCAATTAAGTTAAGGATGAAAGAAAGAAATGAAAACTTCTGTATTGCTTCGTTTTTGCATCGGCCGATCTATTTTTCTGTCATGCTGTACTTCATTCCAAGAGAGGTAACAAGTTATTGGGGATGGCCGAGGGGAGAAGGGCTGCTCTCTCCTGGTCGACTTTTCTTTCTTTCGCATTAATCCAGCTGCTTATCCAATTCAAATAGAAATGTAAAACCATAATCCATTCAATCTAAAAATTTGCATTTTATTTATTGGAAGATCAAGCTACGAAAAACATGTCGTCCGTCCCGTCCATAGAAGGATTTGAGGAAACTATTTTTATTGCTCCTCCCCTTCCTGAGACCAGTGCCATTTCCTCTTTCTTTCTATAAATATTTTTTCTTTATCAAATTCTGTTGTCTTTTTTCTTGGGGGGGGGGGGTCATTTTAGGGGAATCGTTTGGTTTAACTACTTTACTAGAATAAAGAATAAGTTGGGACTTAATTGTATTCTTGAAAATAATAGGATTTCTAAATATGAAAGATGTTTTTTAATATGTAACTGTTGTGGGGTACAAATCACCCCTATTGGAGAACTGATGGTATCAACCAGGTATAATAAATACCACTGGTTGCAGAGACTCAGGAGAGACTTTCATACCATGTTTTACCGCATGTTATGAACCCGTTCATCTCCTACCACATTAGTAGCGTTCTGTATTGCTTTATGATAAATACATTGTTATATTTTAACCCTGTCACTATTTGTGGTTTATTTCTTTGTGACCCCTAGCACGGGTCTGCAACAGTAACCTTGCATTGGCATTAGAGGTCTGAAAAACTAAATCAACCACACAATTAGATTTTTTTTCTAATAGAGTAATATAATTTTTGAAAAAATCAGATTAAAAATAGCACTAGTGTAGAATATTTTTTTAATAATCTGAATGAGTTCAGAAATAACGGTAAGACTATGAATTTATAATGACATTTTTGGGGTCTATCTGATGTAACATTCAAGAGAATTTGATCTGTATATTTCTGTTATACAGAGTGTTTGGGAAATCGATAGCATAGCTTCGGGTTTATGTTCTATATGTGTATATAGTTCCGGAAACACGTGGTTTCCGAATCATAAGTCATTGAAACAAATACTAATCAGCATTCTTTATTGTAAGCATGTGTGATAGTGCATTCTTATTTCTACGTATAGGATTGACGAACACTATCTCTGTGACAGGATCACAAGTTAAAAAAAAAATCCTGGGCCTGGTGTTGCCACATACACCAACAAAAATATGAAAACATTGAAACCAAACAAATATAAAAGCTGTGGGACTCAGAAGAAATATCTGATAGCCAACATGGAGAACCAGGTTGGCATCCTGCCATTCTTATTTCAGGTAACAGAATACAACAGCCCAAAATACAGGTAAATAAATATGATCAGTACAAATCTAAGACCACACAGGGGAAGAAATTGATCCAAACAAATGTTAGACTAGTAATGGAGTATTATTACAAAAGCAATCCCTACACAAAAAGGCTCCTTTACACATATAGAACATAATCCTCAAGTTATGCCATCGATTTTCCAAACACCCTTTATATTATACAAGATTGTAGGTAATTGTGTACAAATGTATATATCATTTTTTAAAGTTGAAATATGATTATAGATTAATATAAAAGATACCCAAAGAGACAGTAAATAAATTCCCTTCTCACTGAATATATGGATTACGAACGGATAAAGGTGTTAAGTAACAATCAGTTCTAAGTGACAGTCTTCTGGGGGTTAAACCTACACTACAATCGATACTAACTACAAATTAAATAAAAATTACTTAAGACTTCGACCTGTTAATAGCTGATTGAACAAGAACAATCTATCCCTATAGATTAAATAAAGAGTTCAGTGTGAAATTCCGTATAGGTTCCTGTTGTAGACCCGTACTAGGGGTCACAAAGATAACAACCACAACTTGTGACAGGTTAAAATATACAATGTATTTATTCATAGCAATACAGTAACGCCACTAAATGTGGTAGGAGATGACCGGATTCCTACCATGCGGTAAAACATGATAGGAATGTCCAATATTTAACACCTACCCACTATAGGAGTATGTGACACAAGGTCGGAAAGTGGGATTTGAAAAGCCAGCGCCCGAGAAGGTGAGCGCTCTAGCCATTAAAAATTGCCTGGGCAGCCCCGTCGGCATTCCCCGGTAGGGGCGCCTCAGACAGTAAGCTATAAACTCCCCAAAGAGGAGAGGCAACGCCTGGGAGGGTGGACCTCCTAGAACTGCACAGGACAGACCCATAGACCGGCGGAATCATGCCCCGAAGGCCAAGACAACACCGGTCTATAGGGTGTGGTATCCATCGGAACAGATACCACATGTGGTATGAAGACTCTCACATGATAGGAATGTCCTCTGTTGAGTCTTTGCAACCATGGTATTTATTATAGATGGTTGCTTCCATTAGTTCTTCAATAGGGGTGATTTGTACCCCACAACAGTTCCCGAGTTCAACAAGATGCACCTAGCGGTCGGAGGTTAAAATGGTGTGAGAATAACATCCAAGATGTAAATAGTAGATTGAATAATACAAATTATCAATCCTCATTTAAAAAATTAAAAAAAAAAAAAACGAAAAGTCGAAAAATTCAGAAGAAAATGGAAACCTGCGAAATTTGTTTTACTGTATTTCTTTGGGGATTATTAATTTTCTGTTTTGTTAACATTTCCATCAGTGAAAGAAAACTGCTGGCGGATTGTATATTGATTCAACTGATAATATGGCATAAAGAAATATTAGATGTCTGTTTAAATTCTTGTGGCTTCATCCAACTAGAACGTGTGTCTCTATGAAAGAATAATTACACCGGATGAATCATAGAATTGGGCCAAATTAAAAACCAAAAAACCATGAGATATGTGACTGATCACATCAATTTGTGTCCTATGTCGTCATCGTTTGCTTGCTTTTTACATAAATCTTTAGGGTTTATTTTTTCTTTGTTGTTCGTTTCTCCTCTGCAGTCTTGAATAATTAAAGAAAATAACAACTTGTTTTTTCTTTCGTTTTTTCATCTTTCACTCGCAATGCTTGATTATTTCCTTTAATAAAAGATGACACCATGGATTACATCACACATCGCAAGGAATTGGAGTGAAAACATGGCTGTTAATGCGAAATGATGTCGTGATTTTCAAAGAAAGAATAGACTAAGACACAAGACGGACAGCATGGAACCTCCAGATCATCTCTCTTTCGCTTTTGTTCATTTGATTGACTAACCATTAACTACTTAGAAATTACTTAAAATTCACATAGATTTGTGGTCATACATATATATAATATAATAAATGCATATATATAAATACATATATATATATACATATATATATATATATATATTATTTCACAAGCAGACAACGCCGCAGCCTATACAAACCATGAAAGCCACAAAGCATATCCGGACTCAAGATTGGAAACCAGAGTTACTTGCATGCGAGGCGAGTACTCTGCCATGCATGCAAGTGACTGGTTTCGAATCCTGAGTCCGGACATGTTTTACTGATGAGCCCAAAGGAGGGCGAAACTAGAGTTTAGGACTTGCAGACTGTGGCTTTCATGATTTGTGTGGGTTGCAGCGTTATATATATATATATATATATATATATATATATATATATACTACTAAAACTCTGGATCTTGTATGTTTTCTCCATGCACACTAGATGACAAAACAAAGCAACAATGTCATCTATTAAAACAGGAGGAAGACACAATGGAGATCCTTAATGACGTCACAAAGGGTTATAGGCACTAACGCTGACGTAACAAAAAGATGATCCTTTAAAACAGTGAATATAATTCTGTTATGTTTAAGAATTTATATATATATATATATATAAATTTATTTAGATACTGTATATTACATATTTCAGCAATGTACCGCGGTTTCATCCAAAAGGGCAGATTTATATATAACAGAATTATTCCGTTTGATTATACGTTTTTTTACTTTATCAATTTTTCTAATGATTTTTTTTGTGTCAAAATCAGAAGAATTAATTTATGTTCCATATGTATCACAAACGTTTTCGATTCTTTGTCCAATCATCTTCAGGTGACAAAAACAAATGAATAAAAAGCTGAAAAAAAAGATTCAAAAAGCAGTCAAGAACATGTGAAGTCAGACATCAAAAGAACAAACCAGGGCAATTCCGGAAGAATTGTTAACATTTTAAGTTACAGGATGCCAGAATTAGCTATCTCTCTCTCTCTCTCTCTCTCTCTCTCTCTCTCTCTATATATATATATATATATATATATATATATATATATATATATAATTAGCATATTCTAGCATCTTGTAACTTAAAATTTCTATTTTGCTAAAAAGCCCATTAGTAGGAGAACGTATATATATATTCATTCACAGACAGGCTGTTTCGCTGTATCACAGCTCTTCAGTGCAGCTAGATTAGCACTCGCTCCAAGCCAGGGATTGAACTTCCAACCATCTAGTCGATAGTCGACAGCTCTCGCCAATTAGCCACGGGACAGGCGCTTGTAAATAATATCTACAATGTTGTTTTTATATAAACATTGACTGCCACCGTACAGTGCTCTATTTGTTTATTTACAAACAGTTTTGCATTACACTGAGTAGTAGCAGGTCATCTCATTTAACGACAGTGCTCAAGCTGAAATTCACGCAATATTTATTAATTGATATCTAATACCTATGTTTTAAGTTTCACAAAAATCGGATGTATCTTAAGTTTCATGAAGGGCTTCCACCCTCTAAATTAAACTAAATATAGCCCACATTTTGACCCCTTACACCTAACAGCTGTGTTTCAAAAATTCATGATGATCATTTATTAGCTTAGAAGTGAATCCTGTACACATAAATATATAAACATACACACATACCTAACTTTATATATATGTAGAGAGATATATCAACTTTGAATAAAAATTTGATTAAAAGAAATTGTAAACAAGTGAGCTGCTATTTTATGTTTTCTTTGCGAATGTCCATTTGAATCATGAAGGTGCAGATTTGTCACTTAAGTTGATAACAAATTCATAACAGCCATAAGTTTGAATCTCCTTAATTTAATGTTTCATTGACTTTGAACTCCGCAAGAAAAGTGTATGACTTGAGCCTCTTCAGTTACTGACACTTGATCTGACTTTGAAAATTGGTTGCATTAAGAGACACACACACCCACACACACACCCACACACACACACACACACACACACACCCGAGCTGATTTGAAGCTAAACTACTTGAAGACACAATCAACTCTCAGAGAATAATTAATCATCTTGTCTGATTTAATCATTCGCAATGATGCTTTTGTTTTCTAGTGGAGGCGCCCTACATCGGGTAATGATGTTAAATAAACCAAATTTAATAATTATTTAAAAAAGATGAAATGTGTATTCTTTGGATTACTATTCTCATCTTCGTTGTTATTTTCACAACGTTTCATCCAAGGTGACCTCTCACTTTCTTCGGGTGACCTTTTTGAACTTGGGAACCTGGACTTAATTTCGGACTGAACCATTTATTTAATCCCCATTCCATCATCCATATCCACATGGGCCCATGGTATGATGAGCATTGGTCAATAATCAGTTCTAAGGGATGATCTTCTTGGATTGATGGTTCAATCCTTACTACAGGCAATAATAACTAGGAATAACATAAAATCAACACTTCTACCCAACCATGACTGACAGAATGAGAACAATCTATCCCCCGTGGGTCAAATAAACAGTTCAGTTCGAAATTCTGTACAAGTTCCCTAGTTTCACAAAGATTCTCAAATTTGGGTAGAATGTTCCCATGTTGTAAAAAATACATCTAAAGAAGATCCGAGGTTACATTGTTGTGAATATTTTTTTGGTGGAAATCGCTCTGGACAAGGCATGAAGCCACTTGATGTAAGGAGCTAACAAGAACGAAATATGATTATCGCAAAGACCGGAGATGCCTATTGGCCTTAATCTTGAAAAGACCAGGGATGTAGGTAGGGAGAAAACAGTCAGCAGGAAGAGAGTTCCACAAGCCTGTGGTTCTTGGAAAGAAGCTACTGGAATAGGAAGCTGTATTACAATGAGGTATCAAAACAGTGAATTGATAGAGACCACTAGACCAACGAGTCAAACGAGCTGAAACAAAAGAAGCAGGGAATAGATCACACGATTACAAAGAACACATACCATAATAGTACATATAAAAAAGACTAACAACCAAGATAAGAGTAGTAGTCCAAATAATACACATTATCAATCCTCATCTCAAAAATTCTGAAACCAGATAAAGGGTATTAATTATTTAAAAACTCTATTGATGATTTAAATAGACTTTTTATACGTTCGGTACTGTTACCGAATGAGCATCTAAAGATTTGTGTGCATTCCGACTACGAACAGAGAAAGCCGAATCCAAATTACCAAAGCCCCACTCCCTCTCCCTCTCTCTCTGTTAAGAATGGCTTTCTAAATTTTCCGGGATCATAAAACAATTATACATACATGCGAAACACAACAGTTTCGTTCATTAAATTTCTTGCAAAAAACAACAACAAAAAACAACAACAAAAAACCAATAATCATATAAAGTACATTCAGTTTGTTCGGCAAGTTTGTTAATGTTCGCCAGTTTCAGAAGTGTCCAATGAAACTCGACGTTGATGACATAAGTACTGATATGGTGTTGGATGCCCATGAGGCAACTGTACCATACCTTCTTTGAATTTGTACTTTTCAATACTAACACAAACAGAAACATTTTCAATTTAAGACAACTTTATAAAGAAACCTTTTGAATTTGAAAAAGACGTAATACAAAAAAAATATGACTAAAAAATGTTGAGTTTGTTTTTTTTCTAGTTAAATGAATGTCGGCCGATTGATAATAACATAATAAAATGGATGAATGAAAAAGAAAAGAATCTGAAAAAAGTAGAAAAGTGGATGATAGTAATTCTTAGCGAAAGAAAGTGATAATAAATCCTGATTATGTCTGTCTACATACATTAGTTTGCGTGGGGGGGGGGGGTTGCTGTTTGATAACCCTAAGAGAAACTAGCGGTTTTACCTTCATATGTAGCATGCCACCAAAGCCAACCTTTATTGAGTTCTATAATCAAAACTAATGGCAATACAAAAAGGTGTTCACAAAAAGCTGTGCCATCTGCATTAACTCAGGAAAAAACCCTTTTGTATTCTCCATTCTTGTGCATGTTTAGCTTCTGTTCTATCCTCGGTGGCCCCGAGTCCATCCAAAGACATGGCCTGAGGGAGTTTGCTGTCGGGGAGTTCAATAAGTCAAAATTAAGATATGTGGGAGCAGAAGAATACGTGAGTCACATGACGTCATTGATGAAGAAGAGACGTTTTAGAGTAGATCCTGTTGGAAGTGGGATGCGGAAATTAGGAAGAATCTCTCTTCTAATGAAGCTGTCTTTGTAATTCTACATTTTTAAAAGCTCATTGTCCATTTCTGGATTATTTTTTAAGGACCCATGGCTGGTGATTTGAATGGGTCTCCAGAAAAGTCATTAAGTCCCAATTAAAGTTTCTGAATATATTTTAGTGTTAAACTGCTGGACTCCAGGCTTAGTTAATTATTATTCCAAAAAACAATTTTAAGCAATACATATTACTTAAATTGGCAGAACAACAATAAAAAAAATATAAAAAATAAATTCTAAACAAAAATAGTATATATATTTTTAAAGTTTTTTTTTTTAGACTAATATCATGTTCAAACACAATCTGAAAATTACATAATCATGACCCTCATTCCAAGAAATTTCATAAGAACTAAATCAAGGGAGGCGCGAGAGCGCTCTATCCCTTAATAGACTTCAAGAATGACCTATGCTGGAAATCTCATTTCTTTGATTAATCATAACTCAAAAACCAATAAACCAAATTAGTTAAAACTTTGCACAAAATTTTTATTTGATAGGTTCTATAAGTGTGTAGAATTTCAGCATCATTAGTCAAGGCAACCCAGAGATCCATAAAGTTCAATCATGAAATCATGTTATCTATGTGTACATATGTGCCACCCTGTATCTCATCAACCATTTGATGGATTCAGCTGATTTTTGGTAGAGATAGAGGTTCTAGGGTCTAGTTGATGGCATTTTAATTTCAGTTTACCATATACCTTATTTTTCCAGAAAATTCCAAAAAACCTTAAAAATGATCATTGTATTGAGGCATAACCTTTACAAAAGTAGTGATATTCCATGATAAATGCCAGTATATTGAAATCATATGCCCATAATAGGGTTAAGATGAAAATTAATATACACTAAATGTACAAAAGCAAGGAAATTCCTAAATTTTGACACTTTTATTGTCATTAAGGGTATGCGAGCACAACAGAGCTATGTATTTTACTGGTAGGAATTTTTCTTCAGCGCACCTCACACACTTCATCCACTCATGCATAGAGATTTATACTGTAGTGATGTGATAATGAAATGGTTTGGTTGATATGTAGTCATACCCTTAATTAATGACAATAAAAGTGTAAACATTTGGGAATTTCCTTGCTTTTGTACATTTAGTGTATATGAATTTTCATCTTAACCCTATTAAGGGCATATGATTTCAGTATACTGGCATTTATCATGGAATGTGATATGTAGTTAATCTAAACATTTACTTTGTTATCGTCCTATTCTAAATAATCTGTTTCAACTCTCAAATTAAAAAAAAAAACCTCTGTGGATATATCACAAACATCAGGAAGTTTAAGCAAATATTTTGCTGGCTGAGAGCAGGTTCGAAGCATTCCTTCAAATAATGGCGATGGAGAGGCACTCGTAGAGCTAATTAAACTCACAACGGCTCCAGTGTGTCGTTACATTACCTCACTCCTAACCCAGGCTGCCCCTTCTACTATAAATCTGGCTTATTTCACAGTAACCCTTTATGCATCAATGGCAACATGCCTTGCTGGAGGAAAAAGAAAGACAAGATTATAATTGTATACCGTGACCAAAACGTAAGGTTGGTTGTGTGCATCGTATTGTTTTTGTTGTTGTTTTTTAACAGTAAAATTGATGTATGCATCCCTTTGATGAGTTTGCTGCGTCCTTTTACATTTGTATGAATCGGAGATGCGCACCTCAGTATTGATAGCGAAAGAGCAAAAATATTTGGGGAAATGAGATTTTCATGAGGTGATGAGCTTTCTATGCTTTTAGTTCTGTAACTAATTTAGTCTTAAAGAATCCCAAGAACCCGGAAAGGCTGTCGAGATATAAACAGAATTGTTCAGTTTCTCTTTAATTGCAAACTTTTCATGGACTTAAAAAAATAAAAATGAAAAATAAAAATAAATAAAAAAACTTTTGTAAATATGTATCAATTAGGATGAAATAGAAATGAAGTTTTGTGGAGGAGGGGGGGGGGGGTGCGAAGGGAGGAAGGAAAAAGTTGTGAGAAAGAAAAAAGACTTTAAAATCAAATCGTATTGAATCTTGAAAATAAATTCTTTTCACAATTCAGTCTGCCACTTTCGTTGATATAAATAAGTAAAGAGTAAATTTTTGCAACAAAACTGTCAGAATAGGAAAAAGATAGTCAAGCGCTAAATCTATCTTTCGCGAAAGATAGTGGTAAAATTCCTTGAGCAACGAGACTAGGCTTACACATATATATATATATATATATACATACATACATATATATATATATATATATATATATATATATATATATATAACAAAAAATGATTGTCTCCTAATTGGAGTTCATTGTGTTGACAGTCTTTGATGTTATACTTCTTTTTTCTTCAATTTTATTACACGTACACATTATTTTCCACCAAAATTGTTATCGTTTATATATGTATTCATAGATGTTTATATGTTTTCCTGTGTTAGCGTGTATATGAATATAGTGGATTTATGAATATATGATGTACTCCCGCACATATAGACGCCCTTGTTTTTAGTTCAAATATATACTATACATATGCGTTTCGATGTATTTATGTATAAATTTGTTGCAGTTTTTTTTAATAATTATTTTTCAAAATACTTTTTTTTGCTCTTAATTCATTATATTGTTTGCTCTTATTTCCACCGTGAGGAATCGGCCTTGTTTTTGTATCTGTCTACAGATATATGTCCACACCCATCCACATCCGCCACCCCTTCTAGACTTTTGGTTTTCATTCTTCTTCCTGTTTAATTTATTTATACCAATCCATATTTCTTTCCCGCCCATTGTTATCTCCGTCCATAACGATGTCTCTGCCTTCACCTGTTCAAAAAGAAGTCTCTTCCTCTTTCCATCTAAAATCAACTAAGCAATAAGAAAATTAGAAGCGTTTTTATTAAGACAACCCCGACAGGAATCGTATTGCAATTCCTGTCCTTAGGTTTCAAGGCGTTCTTTGATGTCATCCATTGACAAGCACTTCTTTTCTTTATCACTTTTGCTTATTGGACTTACAAATCTATTTAGTCACATTCTTCGATCGTTTGATTGGGAGGGGCGGGCTGTGGGGGGGGGGGGGGTATTTTTTATGATAAAAACTCTGTAAAGAAAAAAATCTCTCTGACCATCATCGGATTACAGCGACAATCTTAACTGAAATCAATTCCTATTTTTCCCCCCAATTTCATATTCTAGATAAAAAAAAAAAATGTTTTTAAATAAAAACTTTATATAAAAAAAGTAAAGCTTTGTAGAGAAAAAGTAAGGATTGGATTTTTTCCCCTCTAAAAACCTTTTTCATTCTTCGGAAATTGCCTAAATTCACTGTTTTCCTTTATTCAAACATTCTTCGCTTTTTAGGCTTTGTCTAACCAAATGTCACTGTTTATTTTGTATTTCCTTTTAAAATATATAAATGAGATTTTTTTAAAATTTCGTTGTTAATGGAATATTTTCGATTTTGATATGAAACATTTGTTCTCTCTTCCTATTTTGAGCAAACAAATATTAATTTTCCTGTTAGAAATGCATATTGACAATAGTTTGATGATTTCCATATAAGTTGTTGGTAAGAATACTTTGAGAGAAACAGGGATAAAAATCTGTCTAGAAATAGCTTAGTTTTGAAGTCAATTTCTGAAAGCCATCCAGCATATGCCAGCATGTTAAACCAAATATGATGATGAGGTAATTTTTTGGCATTAAATAATGCAAAATGTGTTGATATGCCGTAAAACCGACAAACGAAGTAAAACCTAAGTTTTAAATGTTGAAATCAGAATGTTCCATGTTGATGTCAATTTGATGTTCCATTGTTAGAAACTATGAACTGAGTCTCTCTTTGGATCAAGGCGAAAGTCTTGTAAAACCATAAATAATTTCTAATCTTCTCACAAAATTTGATGTTCATCATCATCATCATCATCATCTTCGGTTTAACGTCTGTTTTATATGATGGCATGTGTTGGATGGCTTTTAAAAATAGACTTCCAAACTATCTTATCTATGGCTGACGAGTGTCATTTCTGTTTCATTTCTGCAAAGAATTGTGAAGCTAAGGAATATTTTATATACTAACTTTTACTTCTTAAATGACTGTGTATTCTGGGTATGTCGTTCCTGAACATGAGGCTGCCATTTTGTGTGCTTTGTTAGCAGAGTATTGTTATGGGTGTTTGAAGAACGAGAAAGGGTCAATTGTGAAAACCAGTTGGATTTACATGCATACACATTTATTCTCACATCAAACGAAAAGGGGAATACGAAATATGTAAGGTGGTGCTTAATATAATATACAAAGGGGTAAAAACACAGACATAATTACTGAAGAAAGAATACATTACTTCCCAATACAATCTATAAAAGTATGTGTTGCCAGGCTCATAGAGAATATGTCTGAACAATGTATAAGTAAATTTTACTTACATTTACATTGGTTGTGGTGTTCTGGAAGTTTATGCGACTGCTACCAGAAAAGACACCTGATGGATGCAGTATCAGAGTGCAAAGAGGTCATGCAAATGTGAACGCTGATTACACATGCCCTAAGTCCTTTAACGACCAGCCAGAACGAGTATAGATTTTATTCTGAGTTCTGCATAGGTGTGAAACAATTTTTTTTTACTTCCGGATAAAAGAGCACATTTTTCCTGTTGTTGACCAGAATAATTCAAGAGGGATACATTCGATATCACTCTAAGGTAATTCTGGAGCAACAGAGTTAACAAATAGGTAATTAATATTACAATGAGATCGTCTTTGAGATGTCATTTATCTTACACAGCTGGATTTGTTGGGGTTTTTTCTCTAATCCCTGCCACCAATGAAATAATTTGATATCATTTTGTTGTCATTTATCTTGAAAAATCTTATAACAATAAATAATTATATTTTTGCCTTCTGATTTAAAATAGAAAGTTTTTTTCATTGTTTTTATGGTTGGCTTTATTTCATTCTCTAACAAACAAGCAGACGATTCTGCTTTTATTTCATTCTCTAACAAACAAGCAGACGATTCTGCTTTTGTTTCAACCAATTATGAATTCTTGAGGGGTTTTGTTCGTTTTCTTCAGTTTCTTGTAAAGACTTAGTCATTAACACATATTTGTTTTCTTAGAATTACATTTTTGAACAAAAAAACCCAAAATGACTAAAATAAAAACAGACAGAAAACCCCAAACGAATGCAATTATGTTAAAACATTAGTTAATGATATTGTTGAAGAAGAGTCGAGCGTCTTGTAAGACACAACAGCAAAATAACCAACCAACCATTTTTTCAGCTTGTCTTTTCCCCTTGTAGATATAAACATTTGTTGCTATTCCTGTAACTCTCATAAGAATCGTCTCTCTTTCTTAACCTTGGTGAGAAAATGGTTCTTATCTTTTAGAATAACAATTTTACCAGAAAAAATTTTGAATTGATTTTTTTTTTTTTTTCTTTAAAAAACAAAAAAAAATGAAATTACCTCATTTATTTATTTTAGTCTTTTTACCCCCTCCGCAAGGAGTTTGTCTTTTTAGTTTGTTTTTTTTTATAATTTTCTCATTAAGTTTTATTTTATTTTTTATTTTTTTGTAGCCTGAGTCATGTTATGATAAGTCCGGGCCCTTCGCTTTTACTGACACCTCCATTTGACCTCGACACTGGACAAAAATCAGCGTAAAAGAAAATCAAGAAATGAGTTAAACAACCCTAATACGTGATAATACTCTATTCAAGTTGTTTGCGGATAGTTCGATTTTTGTCTTACTTGTGTGTGCGCTATGTCTAATCCTAGCGTCCAGTTAAATTCAAGATATTGTCAAAGCTAATTTGGCTGCAGACTGCAAAATAGTTGGTGGGGATTAATTCTAATTCCATTGGGATAAGAGTTTGTTTTAGTACTCGGAATGGAAAATGGCAAATAACATTTAACATGGAACTGGTCTCATTGTGATGTGTGGCCTCTCTCTCTCTCTCTCTCTCTCTCTCTCTCTCCCTCTCTCTCTCCTTTCTTTTTTTTTTGTTTCTCTCTGTATTTTCACTCTGTCTAATCATCATTCTCATTTCTATCTCTCTCTCTCTTTGAATCCGTCAGGTTTCCATTATAACAGTCTACATTTGTTTTTCTTGGTCAAACTTTATATCACTCTCTCTGTCTCTTCCAATTTCTAACAATATCTCTTTATATGTTATGTCGTCTCAACTCTTTCTTCACCTGCAAATCACTCTTTTGTTTGATTTCTCTCTCTCTTTCTCTCCCTCTCTTCCTCTCTCTCTTCCTCTCTCTCTTCTTCTCTCTCTTCCTCTCTCTCTCTTCCGCTCCCTCTTCCCCTCTCCCTTCCCTTCTCTCTCTTCCCCTCTCTCTCTCTAAATCACTCTTTCCCTCTCTTTCTCTAAATCACTCTCTTCCTCTCTTTCTCTAAATCACTCTCTTCCTCTCTTTCTCTCTCTCCAAATCACTCTCTTCCCTTCTCTCTCCAAATCACTCTTCCCTTCTCTCTCCAAATCACTCTCTTCCCCTCTCTCTCCAAATCACTCTCTTCCCCTCTCTCTCCAAATCACTCTCTTCCCCTCTCTCTCCAAATCACTCTCTTTCTCTCTCTCTCTCTCTCTCTCTCTCTCCAAATCACTCTCTTCCCCTTTCTCTCCAAATCACTCTCTTCCCCTCTCTCTCCAAATCACTCTCTTCCCCTCTCTCTCCAAATCACTCTCTTCCCCTCTCTCTCCAAATCACTCTCTTCCCCTCTCTCTCCAAATCACTCTCTTCCCCTCTCTCTCCAAATCACTCTCTTTCTCTCTCTCTCTCTCTCTCCAAATCATTCTCTTCCCCTCTCTCTCTCCAAATCATTCTCTTCCCCTCTCTCTCTCCAAATCATTCCCTTCCCCTCTCTCTCTCCAAATCATTCTCTTCCCCTCTCTCTCTCCAAATCATTCTCTTCCCCTCTCTCTCTCAAAATCATTCTCTTCCCCTCTCTCTCTCCAAATCATTCTCTTCCCCTCTCTCTCTCTAAATCATTCTCTTCTCCTCTCTCTCTCTCCAAATCATTCTCTTCCCCTCTCTCTCTCCAAATCATTCTCTTCCCCTCTCTCTCTCCAAATCATTCTCTTCCCCTCTCTCTCTCTCTCCAAATCACTCTCTTCCCCTCTCTCTCCAAATCACTCTCTTCCCCTCTCTCTCCAAATCACTCTCTTCCCCTCTCTCTCCAAATCGCTCTCTTCCCCTCTCTCTCCAAATAACTCTTTCTCTCTCTCTCTCTCCAAACCATTCTCTTTCTCTCTCTCTCTCCAAACCATTCTCTTCCCCTCTCTCTCTCCAAACCATTCTCTTCCCCTCTCTCTCTCCAAATCATTCTCTTCCCCCCTCTCTCTCCAAATCATTCTCTTCCCCTCTCTCTCTCCAAATCATTCTCTTCCCCTCTCTCTCTCCAAATCATTCTCTTCCCCTCTCTCTCCAAATCACTCTCTTCCCCTCTCTCTCCAAATCACTCTCTTCCCCTCTCTCTCCAAATCACTCTCTTCCCCTCTCTCTCCAAATCACTCTCTTTCCCTTTCTCTCCAAATCACTCTCTTTCCCTCTCTCTCCAAATCACTCTCTTTCTCTCTCTCTCTCTCTCTCCAAATCACTCTCTTTCTCTCTCTCTCTCTCCAAATCATTCTCTTCCCCTCTCTCTCTCTCCAAATCATTCTCTTCCCCTCTCTCTCTCCAAATCATTCTCTTCCCCTCTCTCTCTCCAAATCATTCTCTCTCCCTCTCTCTCTCTCCAAATCATTCTCTTTGAGTTTTTCAGTCTCTCTCTTTCTCTGTCTCAATAATTTTCTTTTCACACATAACCTCTACACCCAAAAAATGGAAGAAAACATTAAAGTCGTTTTTACTTAAAATCGAATGTTTTTGTCATAAAATATAAAAGTAAAATTTAGTAATCTCTAAAATTAAAAATCTGTTTGATTTTGTGTCATGAAACATATATTCTAAATCTTTCATGTTTTATGTCCATGCATAAACATTCTAAGATGACACTTGTTTCATCAAAAGTGTTTTTTTTTGCTTTTGATGTTTTATAAGAAAGAAACCAGAATAATTTTTGTTTTTCCTGAATGAGCTTGATTATTCTAACAAAAGCTGCGTTGATCTTATTTTATTTGGTTTGCTTCACGGAATATCAACTCTTTTCATGTTTTTTAATCTTGTTGCGCATAGCTTTCGGCGGGACCACGGCAGCGAGCACTTGACAATGATGAATAAAAAAGTAAGAAAAATAAAGAAATGAAAGAAAAAAAGAAAAAGAAAAACGGGAAATGTGTCCGGAAGTGGCTCGTAGGTTCCTAGGGCCCAATATTAATAACAGAATACAGGAGGAGGGGATTCTCTAGTTGAAGACATCACATAGAAATAAGGAAGACCAATGAACAGATAAGAGACGACTCAAACACCAAGTTAAAATTCAAAACAAATATTTATTTACATAAAAGTAAGAAAAAGGGCAAAAATGTATGGAGCCAAACTACAAAAAAGAACAAAGTAATATTTTAGGGGGGGGGGGGGGTAATGTCTAAAGATATCTAATAACGAGCAAAATCTATACACAAAAATCGTGTCCAGACAAATCAAGGAAGAAAAGTATTAGTCACTTACAAAAATGGATGAGTGGTACAAGACTACCCATGGGAGTTGAAAAGTTCAATAGTACAGGAATTACACAATCATCCAAGATTCACACTAATCTTTCGATGTAAAAGTCAACGGCAGATACCAAAGCACAAGTCCTTCAGAAATCAGGTGTATAGGTGGGGGTCTTAGTCGGCGTGGCACAATCCTCATATAGGATTTGTAGTCATATTCTCTCAGCGATACTGTAAGATGTTCTAGTCCGCGACAGATCTTAGTGATGTGGAGAATTCGTCTCTGAAGCGTTGGGATACGCTTTCGACTGTATATGAATATAGAAGAACTTTCTGGGCTGCACAGTCAAAAAAAAAGGGGCATGGGCGAATTTCATTTTTTCATCCCTGTCTGCGTCTTCAGTTTCTTCTTTTTCATTATCCCGAGGCGACAATCAGCAAGAGTTGCCCCTGGCTAACAGCAACCAACTGGTCGATTCGCCAATTCCCTTTTTTTTATATCTATCTCTGCCGATATGCGTAGGTGTGTATGTAGGTGTGGTGGAAGGTTCTTCGAGCCACCATGCAAAAGTTACATGCACTTTGATTTGACGTCAAGGCAATGCGTAAGTGTCAAGAGAGGAAAGGAGAGATCGACCGACAGGAAATATCGTTTGACTTTCTTTCAGGTAAGGGTTTAGGATAGGGGAGGGGAGACCGGCCAACAGGAAATAAGATTCAACTTTCCTTCGTGATTTGTCTGGGTTCGAAGGGAAAATACAAAGACATATGATGAAATAGATCTTGCTCGGTTGGTTTATATTTATGAAATACATTTTGTTTCTCTTATAATCTTAATTTAACTACCCTTTCTCCGTTACAATGTTGAAAAACAAAACAACCAACACCTTTTTGAAGAAACAAACTCCTACTTCCTCTGAATATCACTAAGAAAAAATAAAATATCTATCAGTATTATGTATGTTTTCGATAAAATTGATGCAAAATACATTTTTTAAGAACATGGCTTCATGTCTGCCAGTTATTTATGTCAAAACAAAATTAAATATTAATCTTTTACTACATATTTATGAAGAGACTGTCTACTTCATATATTTGATATAATTTAATAATATAAAACAGTAATATATCTATCTATCTATCTATCTATATATGTATATCTATCTATATATGTATATCTATCTATATATGTATGCATGTATATATATATGCATGTGTATATATATATATATAGCATAAATTGAATGCAAGTTGCTATCTTACCTCTTATAGTTAGAGAGGGTAGGGTTCATACCTTTCCCAATGAATGCAATCAATTTGAAAAGAAAGAATACATAAGAAATTAAAACAATGCAATTAAGAATCTATTGTTGTTGACTTAGCAGGTATTATCCTCAAAAGAGGGTGATGTCTCTTGCCTTTTTTGACAACCCCTTTGTGTCTCTCTTGTTACAGTCAATCTCGTTTTACACCGACAAGTTACCATCGAAGATTTCAACGGATGCTTTTAGTCGTCTTCCTCGAGAAAATAAGAATGCATTTCCTTTTCTTTGTTTGAATGGGTTCTATGAGAGGAAGTTTTGATAGAAGTGAACTGATTTCAGAAGCAGATTCGAACTCTTCAAAAATGGAATCCCGTTTATCGCATAAATATTATTCATTTGCTCGATGTAAATGCTTTTCTTAAAAACTCACATTTACAAAAAGGATTTCGTAGTTGACACTGGTCGTTTAGAATAGGACAGCAACAGGGAAGATCTTTACATTAACTTTTTAACATTTATAAAATTGAACTTTTGATGAAAACATTTTTGTAATTCTTTTACTTACCTTTGTTAAGCGTTTATTTTAGTTTATTTGTTTCGTTTATAATAAGTAAAATGATAAGATTTTGATTAAAATAAAATAAGATTTTGATTAAAATAAAATAAGATTTTGATTAAAATAAATTTGCTCTGAAATTAATTTACACCTTTTTTATTAGAGTCTTGCAGAAATAAAATCCAAATAAACATTTTTTTTTTAGTTATTGTGAGATAAGATATTATAAAATGTGGTCATTTTAGCAATAATACTGTTGAGAAAAGTATCCATAATTTCATCTCTGGTGCTACCAGATCAGGCTGTCTGAAGATATTGGCTTCCTGACCAAAAAATCATGTTATTGTTTTTTTCTTTTCCCTTTGCAAAACTCAATCATGTTCTGCAAAGCCAAAAGCAAAAACAACAATTTTCCTCTACAAAACAACCAAACCAAACAACAATTTTCTTCTACAAAACAACAAAACCAAACAACAATTTTCCTCTACAAAACAACAAAACCAAACAACAATTTTCCTCTACAAAACAACAAAACCAAACAACAATTTTCCTCTACAAAACAACAAAACCAAACAACAATTTTCTTCTACAAAACAACAAAACCAAACAACAATTTTCCTCTACAAAACAACAAAACCAAACAACAATTTTCTTCTACAAAACAACAAAACAAAACAACAATTTTCTTCTACAAAACAACAAAACAAAACAACAATTTTCTTCTACAAAACAACAAAACCAAACAACAATTTTCTTCTACAAAACAACAAAACCAAGCAACAATTTTCTTCTACAAAACAACAAAACCAAGCAACAATTTTCCTCTACAAAACAACAAAACCAAACAACAATTTTCCTCTACAAAACAACAAAACCAAACAACAATTTTCTTCTACAAAACAACAAAACCAAGCAACAATTTTCCTCTACAAAACAACAAAACCAAACAACAATTTTCCTCTACAAAACAACAAAACCAAACAACAATTTTCTTCTACAAAACAACAAAACCAAACAACAATTTTCTTCTACAAAACAACGAAACGAAACACTGTGAATAAATATTTGAAGATATAAAGGATTTGAAGCATAAATATTTTTACCAAAATTACCGTATTCGGCATTAAATAACCAGAAAAGAGTTGATATGCCATAAAGCAAAACAACCAAACCATAATTTAATCTCCTTTGGCTATTGGAAAAATAACAATTTGTGTTCGATTAATTGTATACAGGGGAATTCTAGCATTTTGTGAAATATCTTCTTCTGCAGATTTGATCACAAATGAATAAGTTTTCATTGCTTACTTTTACTAGTATATGTTATACTTATGTTATGTTTACTAGTATGTTATATATATATATATATATATATATATATATATATACTAGTATATTGCTAGTATATGTAAATATTAGCTTACTCTCACTCTGTTTTTGAAATATTAAGATGTTTTTTGAAAAAATACACACAACACATTGAAAAAATTATATATATATATTGTTACGAATGGTGGATGATCAAATGTGTATATTGCATCACAAAATCAGCACAGTGCAAATCGGGCCGACAATTTAATCCTGTTAAAAAAATTAACATCTTTTCTCAAGTCTGAATATTAACGTATGTAGCAACAAAAATAGTGACAGACGACAGACACAAGACTGTAGAAAAAAATGTAATTCATTTAAATAACAGATGAAAGAGATATCATGAAAATAAACAGGATTTTGTGGAAAGTGTGTGTGTATGTGTAATTTTTGTAATGATAAAAGAAAACTTAGCTAGGCTGATGTCAACTTGAAATAGCAGGAAGATGGAGGTCCGGATCTCGTTCTCTTTATTTTTTGTCCTTTTTCTTTCATTTTTAAAATTTTTATTTCTCTTCTTCCTCTCTGTTTGCTTTTTATTGTCTACTGCGTTATAAATAATTTCTCGGTGCTTGTCTATTCTTTCTTTTGGCGCTCTGTGAGTTTTATTCTGGCGGAGCATAGATCAAATAGATGCAAAGCTTTTTTTGGGAGTTGAATTTCTCCACGATGAACAAACCGCAATTTTTCCTCAATTTTGTGTCGGAACGGCCGCAATATTCTTAATTGCCGTTTTCGGCTTGGTTGACATTCTGTCAAAAATTAAAAAGTCGAGTACATTAGTTTTGGGCTACATCTCCCGTATTTAGTTTTGGGCTACATCTCCCGTATTTAGTTTTGGGTTACATCTCCCGTATTTAGTTTTGGGCTACATCTCCCGTATTTAGTTTTGGGCTACATCTCCCGTATTTAGTTTTGGGTTACATCTCCCGTATTTAGTTTTGGGCTACATCTCCCGTATTTAGTTTTGGGCTACATCTCCCGTATTTAGTTTTGGGCTACATCTCCCGTATTTAGTTTTGGGCTACATCTCCCGTATTTAGTTTTGGGCTATATCTCCCGTATTTAGTTTTGGGCTATATCTCCCGTATTTAGTTTTGGGCTACATCTCCCGTATTTAGTTTTGGGTTACATCTCCCGTATTTAGTTTTGGGTTACATCTCCCGTATTTAGTTTTGGGCTACATCTCCCGTATTTAGTTTTGGGCTACATCTCCCGTATTTAGTTTTGGGCTACATCTCCCGTATTTAGTTTTGGGTTACATCTCCCGTATTTAGTTTTGGGCTACATCTCCCGTATTTAGTTTTGGGTTACATCTCCCGTATTTAGTTTTGGGCTACATCTCCCGTATTTAGTTTTGGGCTACATCTCCCGTATTTAGTTTTGGGTTACATCTCCCGTATTTAGTTTTGGGTTACATCTCCCGTATTTAGTTTTGGGCAAAACTATTTTTCTGAACATTTTATTTAAGGTATGTTTAGCTAGATAGATGACCTCCTGAAACTACTGCCGCTGTTGATTTTTCCGCGTTCCTTGTGCTGAAAAACACCATGGTTGGTAATAACGTTCCTTCTTTGGGCATGATGGCAGTTTTTTTTCTATCCGTAGATGCTACTATTGTCTCTTGTCTGTCCGGCGTTTATAATAAGAGGAAGACAGCGATTAGAGTGTGTTGGCATGAGACGACGGGCTTATAGGGATAGCAGATCAGACTTAGTGAGGGAATGAGAGTTACATAGAGAAGGACTAAATAGGGTTGATTACTTCATGTGTGTATGTGTGGCTAAGTATTTATGTTTTCTAAGACTGCTGACGATGTCACAATATATATATATATATATATATATATATATATACATATACATACACATACACACTGTCTCCCATCTAGCTTCATCTGGCTAAATCCGTCCTATGACCCCCAACTTCTAACTCTGCTTATCCCTTTCTGCCAATATGCTTACCTCCTACTCTCGCACACATGCCTTCTTTATTAATCAGCTCTACTCATGTATTGAGCACTGTTAAAGTAAATTCCAAAACATATATATACACATAACTAGCTGTTCCTACCGGGCATTACACGGGAGTCTTAAGTTCCATTTTTGTTTTAATCAAAAAATAAATAAGCTAAAAAAGATTCCCGGGCAACGCCAGGCATGCATAGTTGGTGAAGAATAAACTGATTATTGTACATTTAAATCATTTCGGTTTCTTTTAACATTAGTGCATCAGATGTTTGTTTTTTTTAGTATTTTATTTAAAGCTGCCTTTTGCGAATGTAGAGATTGCAAAAAAGAAAAGCAATATTTACGAAAACATAAACTCAGTTTTTATATACATTTAATTCTTTATAAAATTTTCGGATAAAATATCTTCAAATAAAAACGGAATGTTTTTATTGGCTGCTTCGAATGTTGGTGAAATATCTCCATTTCAAGAAAGAATGTCATTTTTATGGGAAGCTTCTCCAGTTTCTCAAACAAATGGTCTTAAATCAAAGATTAAATAAAAAACGTACCGAACAGTTTTTGCTTTCCCTCCCCCTTTCATATATATATATATATATATATATATATATATATATATATATATATATATATATATACATATATATATATGATAAAACAAGAGTTTTCATTATTTTGTATTGTGTGTGGATATTTGTCGATCAAGTGAAGGATTCCAAATCATTCAAGCTGACACTTAAGAGAATAATTTCTGCAATTTAAACAAAAAAAAAAAGAAAACATATTCTTCAAAAATAAGAAGAAATGCAATCAGCTCCTCTCCTTTTTTTTGTTTCATTCCTTTTTTATCATTCCTTTTAGATCATTCCATTTAGATTATTTCCGTTCGTTCTTCTCGTTTTTCCATCTTTTTTTTAGATGTCTATATCTATATGAGAGGCCTTCGGTAGGGGGTCACACGTTTAGTCTGTCATGCTTAATGAAGGGTCAAGTTTTATGAAGATTGGTGTGTCGATTGTGACACAAGTCTTAAACATGTGCCTAAAATTTTGGGTTGGATCGACTCAAGGTTTTCAAGTTGATTAAAAATAATGTGGTATTCTTTGGTCCGTTCTTGTTTCCTTTTGTTCATCTTCTCTCTCTCTCTCCCTCTCTCTCTCTCTCTCTCTCTCTCTATCTCTTTCTCTTTTTCTTTTGTTCACCTCTCTCACTCTCTCTTTCTCTTTATCTCAATCTCTCGTTTTTTGTTCATCTCTCTTTCTCGGTTTCTTTTGTTCATATCTCTCCCTTTCTCTCTCTCTCACTCTCCCTTTCTCTCTCTCACTCTCCCTTTCTCTCTCTCACTCTCCCTTTCTCTTTCTCACTCTCCCTTTCTCTTTCTCACTCTCCCTTTCTCTCTCTCACTCTCCCTTTCTCTCTCACTCTCCCTTTCTCTCTCACTCTCCCTTTCTCTCTCACTCTCCCTTTCTCTCTCACTCTCCCTTTCTCTTTCTCACTCTCCCTTTCTCTTTCTCACTCTCCCTTTCTCTCTCTCTCTCACTCTCCCTTTCTCTCTCTCACTCTCCCTTTCTCTCTCTCACTCTCCCTTTCTCTCTCTCTCACTCTCCCTTTCTCTCTCTCTCACTCTCCCTTTCTCTCTCTCTCACTCTCCCTTTCTCTCTCTCTCACTCTCCCTTTCTCTCTCTCTCTCCCTTTCTCTCTCTCTCACTCTCCCTTTCTCTCTCTCTCACTCTCCCTTTCTTTCTCTCTCTCACTCTCCCTTTCACTCTCTCTCTCACTCTCCCTTTCTCTCTCTCTCCTTTTCTCTCTCTCTCTCTCTCCTTTTCTCTCTCTCTCTCCTTTTCTCTCTCTCTCTCACTCTCCCTTTCTCTCTCTCACTCTCCCTTTCTCTCTCTCTCTCTCTCCCTTTCTCTCACTCTCCCTTTCTCTATCTCTCCCTTTCTCTCACTCCCTTTCTCTCACTCTCTCTTTCTCTATCTCTCTTTCTCTCTCTCTCTCACTCTCACTCTCTTTCTCTTTCTTTCTCTCTCTCTCCCTCTCTCTCTTTGTGTTTTTTATGTCATTGAATCACGAATGTTCTTGTCATTCTTTATTTCCTAAAATCTTTTCATCTGTCATTCAATCATCTTATCATTAACCTTGTGATAAATATCATGTTTTTCATCATCGAAGTCATTGTCATAGATTTTATGAGAAATTAATAAAGTATTTTTGTTGTTGTTTTGTTTCCTGTAAGTAAAAAACATAACGTCTTCTTCTTTTTGGGAGAAAACGTTTCATTGTCAGACAAATAATAAAAATAATGCCATTGAAACACCAGACATACGAATCACTGAGTTTACTCGTTTCTAGTTGAGAAGCGCGCAGGAATGGTGAGAATTGATGTATAAACTCGTCTGTGGCTGTTTGGACGTTTCCTCGTTCCAATCGGAAAAAAGACAACTTGGATGAAGAGAAGGTAACTTGTCATTGCCGGAACTTATTCGGTATTAATTACATCATATATGCATTCATTATTACTATATCAGATTACTGTTAAGTTAAGCAACATTGTGCCAGGTCAGTAGTTAGATGAGTGACCATTTGGGAATACTGAGTTCCGTAAATTTATGAAGTAACTTTCTCTAATATCCTTGAGAAAGTTATGAATCTATCTCGCTTCCCTAGTTATGATTAAAATAGTAGGGTAGACTAAACTCTCAAGACTTGGTAAGGCAACTAGCTCAAGAGAAGGAAAACTCTGAAATAACACCAGTCCTTCTCTGCTTATTCTAACATTGTCTCTGGGTATCTTGGATTTCTCTCTTTAAGATTTTTGGACCCAGCATCAATTAAATATTGATAACATGACAACCTGTTAACTTGTGTACAAAATATTTTATGAAAAACATTTTCTAAAAAAAATTCTATAAAATATTTTTAAAAGTGAAAATTATTTTCATTTAAAAGTGAACGATTGTAAGTATATGTTTGTTTTTTTAACTATGTTTAGCGATTTTCTATTTCTTCCAATTTTCTCTTTCAGTTTCTCTTTTTCTTCGTATTTATTTTCTCATCTTATTGTTTCTCTTCCACTCTCTCCCCTTCATCTTGACGAACTCTATAGCCATTTTATCTGCTTTGCTTAGCAAATATCATATTTTTAGTGTTTCTAAATGTACCGTTGGCTTAGAATTATCAGACTTCTCTCTTTTGGATTGATATCCAAATTATCTCCCTTGAATTATTCTGGCCAACGTTAGAGAAGTGAGCTTCTAAAGTTTGCAAAACTCATTCTATGCATGTGCGGAATTCAGATTAAGTCTCTCTCTCTCCTCTCTCTCTCTCTCTCTCTCTCAAGGCTATCGGATGTGGTCTAATCAACTGTCACCTTTGCATGGCTTTTACAAACCCTATACGTCTTTTTTTGTTAGAACACAAACTTCAAGAACACAACAATTAAGCAAGTGACATTAACTTATCTATTGCTCTTGCATATTTTCTTTTCTCTATTTACGACCCTTGCAACACATGTCTTTTTTTTTTTATTGTATTGGGACTTTAATGTATTCTATCTTTTTAGTAAGTATGTATGTGGTTTTACCCTTGTATATTATACTAAGTATAACCTTACATATGTGAGAATAAATGTGTATGCATGTATGCAAATCCAACTGTTTCTTCACTATTGTCTCTTTCTTCCAACAAAAATGCATGTCATCTACGATAACACAACATTGCATCAAATGATCCAAATGAAGCTGCTATAAAACAACCCAAACTGTAAAAATGTGATAAATATTTACAATTTTTTTAATATTTAATTTTATTTAAAACGTTTTTATTTTTTCTTATCCGTGTTTTTTTTTTTTTCCTTTTTTTCCCCCGTTTTTTTCCGTCTCTCTCCTGATTTGTCCTCTTCATTTTGCCTGCCAGCTTGGCTCATCAAGTACAAAAAAGGGTGGGCCCGTAGCACCCCATCCCCCACCCACTGCTTAACTCGTCTAAGGAAGCTGAGGATATGTAGGGGGGGGAGGGGGGGGGAGTGCACAATGTACATGTCCTAGCTCTCTTCATCTCCAACAGCCATATGAAAAGCGACAATCATTAACATCGCAGATGCTTTGTTAGTAAGACTTTGAAATTATCCTGAAAATCAACAAAGATGCATTGAGCGCATCTTCTTGTTAAAGATTCATAAACAACTTGGTCACTTCTTAGAGACGAGACATTCGGAAGCGCAAGAAGAAACAAAGCTTCTTCGAGATTTTCTTTTATTTGTTGTTCTTTTTTTTTTTTTTATTCACTTTTTACTTTCCTTGATTAACATTTATTTAGGGGAGGGAGGAATGGCAATATGGCTTTTTTTTATCATTATACGCCAACTTTTTACCTATTTTATGCCGGCACACAAGTACAACTCCTTCTCTTATATACACATTCTCTTTCTCTTCCATATATATATATATATATATATATATATATATATATATATATCATGTCTGTACCTGGTTCTTTCTAAGCCAAATCATGTTTCTGTATGCACCTATAACCATTCTTTGCAATTGTAATCATATCAAATTCTTACTTTCTACACATCGATTCTTCCCTCCCCCACCATCTGTTTAAGTGTGTACATATATGTACACAACCATGTTGTATGATCTACCATCAATACTATCCAATTTGAGCTTTCCTTGCTTAATGCTGTCTCATTAGAGGCAAAAAGTTGTCTTTCCTATGAAGACGGCCTTCAAATCCATCAAATTTGATTGTTCAAGTTCCTAAAATAAAGATATTCTCATATTTCTTGTCGTACGTTTTAAAGCAAAATTCAAAGTCAAATCACAAACTGGTTCTCTCTAATTTTATATACCAAAGTTTTTTAGGGAGGGACGGGGATTATTTATGAAAACCGAAATCGGTTCTGTCTCCTTTTTTAAAATTTTTATTTTTATGTTTTTTAATTAAACCACTTTTTAACATCTTTCCCCGGTAGGTCTATAGTGAATAGCCGCAATACGATTACTTAAGTGAATTGAAGAAACCGTCTGTGAACTTATGTAATTTTAGTTATGTTTGCTCAAACTGATGCAATTTTTCATTGTTTGTTGCCCTCACAATTTTTTTTGTGAATGTGACCACTGAAACGAAAGTTCTCATAAAAATAGGTTTCCTTAAGATGTTTGTATTTTCAGCAAAGATGTGCAATAAGGCAAGAAGACGGATTAATAGTGATAACAATTACAATTTAGGGTTAGTTTGAAGCAGATATGAGTGACCCACAGGTCATGGGTGCTCTACAGAACTTTTTGAATAGTATGCCTTATTTTAACAGGAAAATAATGTTAAATTTTTTCTTTTTTTCTCTTTAAATTTGTTTTCATGTTGTCAAATGAATAAATTAAAAACCAAAATTTTATTCATCATCATCAGCATCAGCAGCAACATCATCATCATCATCATCATTGGTTACAAAATTGGACTGGTACAGACGGAACAAAACTGAAATAATTTCTATTTTAGTTTTTCTGTCCTCAGTCGGGTAAAGTTTGTTTGTTACGGTTTCATAAAAAAGTAAATCTTTTCTATATTTTCTGTGTTGAGTAAAAACAATTATTCAGTGCTTAATTAAGTGAAATAATGTTAATTCTGTATGACATCATCTTTATTTTGTTCATGCGATCACCTACAGAATAATAGAATGACTATTCCACTAATTACTGCTACTGGTGAATCCTCAAAAATTGTCTGCTATCAAATTTGTTACTGGTGTTCATGACGGGGGGGTAGTAGATCTGAGTGTGAGAGTAAAACCTCTTCTGTCTTCCTTGATTTATGAGTAATCAGGAATAAAATTTTGATCAGGATTAAATATTAAAATCGATCACAAATACAATTTTCTATTTTTTAAGAACACGGACCAATGCTTAATACGGGTGTAAATGTGCAGAATTAAAATGATGAATTATTGTCCTAAAGCTTTTGTTACTTTTTATGGCTCACCACCTCATTTGGTAACGACAATAATAAACCTTAATAAAAATTCGTTTGTTTGTGAGCATAGGTTTTTACAGGGCTACAACTAAAGATTTATCAAGACGCAACTTTATATTTTAATCTTGCTCAAAATGGCTGCACCCCCCCTCCAATATTTTTGTTGTTTGATTTTATTTTTCTAAATCTGTATGTATATATGGGTGTATGTTAAGGGGATGGTGTGTTAAAAGATATTTATGCACACACATATACAAGCTTACATAAAAAAACAAAGACATCTTTCCACTCCGTATTTTTTCCACCATTTATATTCAAATTTATTTGAATATTGAAAAGGGTTTTTGTATCCGCCCCCCCCCCCCAAACATAAGCTACTCTCACTGATCCGCCTTTCATAGACTTACATGTGAAATATTGATTTTTGTCACGTTCAGGCTTAAATATTTTATTATATGATCTTCTTGTAAGAAATGGCTAACCATTAAAATCTTAAATTTCAAGCCTCATTCCTTTCATATTTCAATCTGGTTTTTGTTTGTTAATCTGATGGGCAAGTCTCCTTCAACTGAGATAAATGCTTTAGTTTCAAATTCTCAACGTAATACAAAAACACAAAATAAAACAAAAGGTTTTTTGACGGTTTCGTTTTTGCTTTTAAGACTACTTTTTTTATGATAAAAGTTAAGCGGTCCACTTAAAACAGTCGTCAGTTTAATGCTGGATAAACCAAAGTTAAGCAACATTAACCATGGTTAGTATTTGGGGATAATATATGGATGACCAATATATATACATATATATATATTTGTGTTATAATGGAATAATTCCAGGAAGAAATCCGGGTATGAGAGCTCAATGTGGTAAACAGAGAAAGAATAACATAAAATATAATAACACGAAATTACATAATTGTCGATGCAATAATTTATTTCAACCTTGTGGTTTCCTCAAGCATCAAACTAGACAATTACATTTTTGAGACTGACAGAAAACTGAATTCACCTTCAACAATTCAAATACAACCAGAGAGAGTGGTGGTCGCAACCATGTGTTCAGATTGGTTGCGACCACCACTCTCTCTGGTTTTAATTCCTCCTCGCTCTGTAAGAGGTGTTCAGATTTTATGTTATATATATATATATATATATATATATATATATATATATATAAACAACTGATGATCCCTTAAAATAGTGTTAGAAACTAACTAATATAATAACTGTAAAAAATAAATTGACTTACATGAGTGATTTTCCACTGGAAGACTTGAGACTATAAGTTTAAAAAAAATTTTTTTTTATATAGTTTTAATGGTTGAGAAACTTCCGAGACTATATATATATATATATATATATATATATATATATATATATATACACTATTGGGGTCAGCACTTATGAAGGCCAAGAGCCTCTAGAGAATAAGGGTTAATAAGATGGGAAAGATTGCCAGTCAAAAGATGAGGAACACTATGGGAGTACTACTATTTATCAATTGTATGAACTGCATTTGTTTGTTTATGGAGCAGTCTGTGATAAGAATTGGTTGACATTAGACTTTGAAGACGACCCAGTTGTAATCGTGAGGAAAGAAGTCCCACGGTGATGTGTTCCACAGACAGAAGCCCTTGCAAAGAATCTCTTTCCATGAAAATTTTGCCTTATGCGAGCCACATGTAGGGAGAAAGGAAGGATCATGAAATAATTTTAGCACGGTTTATTCATCGATTATATGTTGCATTTTCAAGTTATTTGAATCTGCCTCCATCACACTTGGTCTGTTTCTCTGGGGGGACAAAATTAAGGAGGAAAAAATAATTGCGGGTTTCAGAGGTTTCAGTTCCTTTGAGTTCATAAAGCCTGGGCATTGATTCAGGTGGCTAATCTTGGACATCTAGACGCCCATGATGGGTGGGGGTAGCTTGTCTCTAACGTGACCACCTATTTCTTAAGGAGTTTGTAATTTTATCTTTTCATAGTGTCATATTGATTCAAATTTTTGTGCAACATGGTTCTTAAGGGGGTTCTACATATGAATGTCTGTAATGTGTGACGTTGCTTCTCATGATTATGTGTTACATAGTCATGATCTTCATTTAGGGGATTCGCTTATAACTCGTCAAGATGCCATGTATAAAAAAATGATTGAAAATCTGCATTTACTTGGTTTCTTCCTTCGACGTGTGTAGCTTTAAGAGGGTTGTTTTCTCCAGCAGGTTAGAATACAAGAAATGCTCGAAACCGAAAGGATTTTATGTGGTTTAACTTTTAATGCTTACTTTCACACTCATTTCTCGATGTTCGGCAGATTTGTTAGGGAGAAAAGCATGGAACCTTCCAGCTTGTCAAAATCACGTAACGAGTAAAGTTTTTCTGCCAAAAATTCGCCCGCAATTTACCGTAAGTTCTCATTGTTTGAGAATTGTATTAAAGAGAAAAGAAGAGAAAAAAACAAGAGAAATTAAGTTAAAGGAAATAAATATGATTTTTAATATTGTATGTGCGCAATGGGGTTTTAGTGTTTAATTGAGAAGATGGTTAAACAAAATGGTGAAATGCCGAAAAGATATTAAACATAATAATAGACATAATTTAAAAAAAAAAAAAAAAACTTTAATAGGAAAAAAAAAAAAAAAGGCCTGAAAAAAATGTTTGTTGGCCGATTTGAATGGCGATGCAAATTATAGGTGGCCCTGGGGAGCTGTGATAGTTAACACTCCCGTAACACCAACGATATCTGCCGCCAGCAGGGGATTTTTTGTTTTCTCCTTCTCTGGCGGATCTATTTTAGCATGATTATCATTCATTATTAGCCCACAACTTCATGGAAATGCAGTTTGTCTCTCCCAGGGTTCCCGCGGATCACACCCTTACCCCTCCCCTCCCCCTCCCCGCCAACGCACCAAAAAGAGATCGCATCTCTTTCTTTCTTTCGTTGAAATATATACAAATTGTCATTTTAGCTTTCTGCATGCTTTTATTGCTTTTATTGTTTTGTTTTGTGTTCGTTTTTTTTTTTTTTTTTTTTTTTTTTTTTTTTTTTTTTTTTTTTTTTACTTTTATTCCCCATTTCTGTCCTTTCTGTCGCCCCAGCGCGACCCCTTTTCTCTACTTTAGCCGGATTTATTCGTCTCTCTTGACCCTTTTTCTTCCAGTTGAGTAGTTTCTTCTTTTTTTTTTTCCATTTCTCTCCCGTATTTTTTATTTATTTATTTATATATATATATATATATATATATATATATATATATATATATATATATATATATATATTTATTTATATATATATATATAAGAAGTGGAACGGTGTCTTCTTTGAAATGCTTTGAGATATTTATGCTCTTTTGTTAGAAGAGTCGCCCCCCCCCCTCTCTCTCTCCCTCTCCCCCCCTCTCTCTCTCCCTCTCCCTCATCTCTAATTTTGTTAGCCAAATCCGTAGAGGGCGATTTATCTTTAACTGGAGTTAAGAACGAACGAACTTTTGTGCCTGTCAGAAATCTGCTCGACCCTAACAAAATCATCACTTTTTCAAAAGCTTATTAAAGTATTATTAGGAGGAAGATAACATTTGCTAGTCAGGGTATAAGTATAATAACCTAATAACCCTCCCCCAGGAGACCCATCCCTCCCCCCCTTTTTATTTTCTCTCTTTTTTCTTTTTTTTTTTCTAATTTTTTCTTTTGTTATTGTAATCACCCCCCCCCCCCCCCCAACCATCCATCTATCCATTCATCTTCTCCTCCGCATCCTTCTGGGTATTATTGATACAATCCAGGGTGTCAGTGTGGATGTTGTAACATGCCAGACAATCTGTTTATAGAACTTAGAAAGTGTGCGGGTCGGTGGGGGGGGGGGGGGGGACAATAAACAAACAAACAAAAAAGAAAACTGCTTTAAGCATATTTTTCAGCAGTCGAACGAAGGGGACGAAGAATATTTGTTTTGAAATACTTCTCTGGGGCATTAACGGCATATCCACCCTCTCCCCCGATTTATTATTATTTTTTTTTTAAGCTTTTCTTTATATCTTCGTTTGTTTTTTTTTGTTCTTTTTGTTTTTGTTTTGTTTTTAGTTTATGGTCGACCTGCCCCTCTTCACCCTCACTGACATAATAGCTTCACCCTGACGCGGTGACCGGATGAGAAGAATGAGCTAAAAGTGCCGAAAAAAAAAACAAAAAAACAATTGACCATATTTCCCTCTTCCTTCCCTCCACCCCTTTCATTATTATTATTGTCTCACACATGGTTATTGTAGAATGAAAGTTAATGCATGTTTTTCATTTTATTCCTTTTTGAGGGGGCGGGGGTAATTGTGTGGTGGGTTAACCCTAACCCTAACACCCTCTCTCCGTAGCTCGGGTACTTGCAGTCAAATTCTACTGTAAACAACCTGTGGATTGCCTTAGGTGCTACAGACAGATGGAGGGGGTTGAGGAGGAGGAGGAGGAGGAGGAGGAGGGGGATCTCACAAAGTGTATCATCATTATGAGAGGAGGAGAGGGTGAAGGGGTAAAGCTGCTGGTAGCCACTTTCGCCCCCCCCCTCTTTCTCTCTGTCTCTCTCTCTCTCTCACTTTGGTGCCATACTTTCCTGAAGGATTCGACACTGTGACATCTGCGAGGGGAGGGGGGTGCTAGGGTTTTTTATAGGACGTGTGCCTTTTTATTGTGCAATAACGCGAAGTGATGATTTGCTGATCAGCTGGAGTAGATGATGCTTATATGCAGCTCCCACGTTTGTCTCTCCCCTCTTCCTCTCTTGCTTTCCCCGTGTCCCTCGCCTTCTCTCCCCAATACCCTTTATTTTTAACTAAAAATAAAACACATCTGTGTTACTTGAAATTGTCTCTGTGAATTCTAGTATAGGGCTGCTGGATGATACATTAAAATACTTAAACTACAATATTTGTTGATGACAGATACGCGGTTCACGCAATTAAGTCTACATCATCATCAGCATCATCCATGCTTCTGCTTTTGTCGCCAAATGAACGGTAACGACGTAGGGCGCTTTCTGTCCCCCTCCCCCCCCCCCCCCCCCGCCATGCAGGTGTGTTTTATACGTATAAATAGAGATAGAAATCACCGCCGGTGTGTGGGTGTGTTTGAAAATGATGTCGCAATAATTTACTATCCAAGCGAATCTGACAACGGTTGTCGCCGTCGGCAGTAGACCCCCCCCCCCGAGACACACACACACACACACACACACACACACACACACACACACACACACACACACACACACACACACACACACACACACACACACACACACATAAAAAGACATCTTCAACTCTTTCCCCACCGTATGTTTATGCGATAAACTGTGCAAAGATGGGAGAGCTGGGGGGGGGGGGTAAAGGGGCTTCGTATCCCTCTCTCGGGGTGGTGTCCTCTGAGAGAAGAACCCATGGGCAAAATGCGAAGTAGCTTTGATGACTACTGCTAAATTCGGCCATGATGATGATTTTAAGGAAGAGAAGCGGCCTGCCCTCCCAAGATTGACGACCCTCACCATCAGTGCTTAATAATAATGAAGTTTAAGTTGGTGTGTGTCTGTAACCGAAACAACGTCAGTGTAATCTCAAATATTTGACGTCATATTCTGTAAAAAAAATAAAAATTCCGAAACACTGAGGTATTATCTCAATACTACTGTTACAATCTAGATATACTCAGATAGATTTGATTCAAAGACATTTTGTTTGGTATTTAGTTGCCATCGAATGGTATTTTTAATGTGATGGTGAGGAGTGGGGCAGCCGTCATGGCCAGTTTAAAAAATTAAAATAATCACTTGGTCCATTACGCATTGTCGCCTGTGACTGGGTATACTTTTTAGATAAAAACATTAATACAAAAAAGGAGCATTATGTATTAGTAAAATTAAAATTTACGCCATATATTAATATTCAAAAAAAATCTTAAGTAACTTTGGAGAGTAGAAAATAGACCTTGGGTTTACTTTCGGCAGCCTCGTAACTCTCGCTTCCCTTATTTTGTCCTTTAGTCCTCACATTCCATGAGCGATGTTTTTGACAAAGAGGGAAGAATTGCTGTTTAATGGGTCGGAATCTATCCATCCAACTCTTATCGGTGGCTAGTTTTTGACCTTGAAATAATATTTTTTTCTTTTTTAGCTTCATGCCTTGTCTTAATGATTTCCATAAAAAAAGACAAGGAGCACAATGGACAGATAAGTAACCTGTAAACTCTTATCTCATATGGGAAAGCAAAGGTATATTGTTCATATGCCCAGAAATATTGCAGGTATAAAATAAGCTCAATGGTATAATAATCAGATCAACCAGAGTTATTATAATATAGATCTTAGATAAGCTTAATTACGACAGGATATATATATATATATATATATATATATATATATGTATTAGAAGAATACCCATACCAGGATGTGTAAAATTAATTCCTTGAACAGAAAAATTTTGCACCACTTTAATGTCTGTCCCCCCCTTAAAGATTAAAATCAAGATATATTTGAATTTTTAAATAAGGGGTTGTGTCCATTTTATGCCTTCTAAAACTCTTTAAAATAATTCAAAGAAACTGAAGTTTAGGGAATATTTTTTTTAATTGATATCTAATACTTATTGTTAAAAATTCACAAAAATCGGAGGTAACTGAATTTTCACAATGTGCTTCCACCCTTTTTTTTTTACACCCCCCTTTTGCATAAAACTAAATATAGCCTACATTTGGATCCCTTACACCTAGCAGCTTTGTTTTAAAATTCGTAATGATTGGTTAATTAGTTTAGCAGTGAATCCTTTACTAACAAATATATAAACATACCAAACTTTATAAAGCTAGATATAAAATCTAATACTTAAGCCAAAGTTTACTATCCAGGTTTTGTCACACAAGGATTGTTGCTAGGGAGTTTATCTAATGATCCTTGGTTGGTGAAACCAGGGTAGTAAATTTCTGCTTATTCATTTTAATTATTCATATTAAAAATCTTTACACACACACACACATATTTTATACCCATTCACATATATTCTTTTTACATACACACACATATGTATATATATATATATATATATATATATGGTCAGTACCAGATGGGTGACCATATGGGAATACCAGGCGCTGTATGTGAAAACCTAGCTATGAGCAAAAAGCGTCGCAAACCCGCAGTTCCTAGCATGGCGACTATGGCAAAACCTCTGAATGACTGTCACCAATAAGGTGTCGGGAACCAGGGAAGAGGTTCCTCCTTCAGGAGTGATCAAAATCCCTAATGGTGATCATATATATATGATATATATCATATATATATATATATATCATATATATATATCATATATATCATATATATATATATATATATATATATCATATATATATATATCATATATATATATATATATATATATATATATATATATCATATATATATATCATATATATCATATATATATATATATATATATATATCATATATATATATATCATATATATATATATATATATATATATATATCATATATATATATATCATATATATATATATCATATATATATATATATATATATATATATATATATATCATATATATATATATCATATATATATCATATATATATATATCATATATATATATATATATCATATATATATATCATATATATATATATATATCATATATATATATCATATATATATATATATATATCATATATATATATCATATATATATATATATATCATATATATATATCATATATATATATATATATCATATATATATATCATATATATATATATATATCATATATATATATCATATATATATATATATATCATATATATATATCATATATATATATATATATCATATATATATATCATATATCATATATATATCATATATATATATCATATATCATATATATATCATATATATATATCATATATCATATATATATCATATATATATATATCTATCATATATATATATATATCTATCATATATATATATATCATATATATATCTATCATATATATATATATCATATATATATCTATCATATATATATCTATCATATATATATATATCATATATATATCTATCATATATATATATATCATATATATATATATCATATATATATATATCATATATATATATATCATATATATATATAGAGAGAGAGAGAGAAAGATGTGTTTTTGTGTGTTTCCTATAGAAAGAAAGGTTAGAGAATCTACATAAAATCTAAAAGTGTATCCTTATGCAAAATTTACTGGGGAAGACAATGGAAGTGTTTCCGAATCTCTAAGTGCACCCCTACGGGGACTATGAAGGCATAACCCCCTTAAAACTTCAAATATATCCTATTTTTATGAAGTTTAAATAATATGTATAAAATTTTCTGTGGAAGACAATTGACGTGGCCTGAATCTGTAAGTGCTTTCCTCACCTAAGGGAGCTATGCCAACCTCTTTTAAAACTTCAAATATATCGCATTTTTAAGAAAAATATATCATATGTATAAAATTTCCCGAGGAAGACAATGGAAGTGGTCCTGAATCTCTACGTTACTCTCTATGCGCCGAATACTCTAAGTTACACATGGAGACAAAACCTCCTTAAAACTTCAAATACGTATATCCGATTTTAATGAAATTGAAACCATAGGCATAAGACACTAATTCAGAGAGTTTTCCAACATTTCTGCTACTTCCGGCTATATTAGGAAGCGAAACGGGAGGAGAAGGGCTGGCAATAAAAACAAAGAAAGTAATGAGCATATGTTAAAATTCCATAGTAGTGATCCTCATCCAATCCCAAGCTTCCTTCTAGATATATATTTGTATATATAATATATATATATACAGGGTGGGCCAAAATAAGGGTCCTATCTTTAAATTTGAATAACTTGAATTTGAATAACTTCCACAAAATAAAAGTTAAACTCACCAAACTTTATGTGTGTGTAGACTGACCCTTCCGAGATTTTTTGAAATAAACAAAACAAATTTTAGCCGAAAAACGCTTCTTAAAACTTACAAAAACTAAAGTATTGTTTTTTACACTGTTTTGAGTTTTTTAAGCAAAAATAATGTTTTCTAAATGAGGGTACGTTCCTTAGGGCTAATACGGCTCATGCTTGCTTCGGAAGGGGTCCTTTACTTATTCTAAAAAAAAAAAAAAAAAAAAAAATCAATAAATAAAAAAGTTATGAATTTTTAAAAATAGGACCCTTATTTTTGCCCACCCTGTATATATATATATATATATATATATATATATATATATATATATATAGTGTGTGTATATCTAAGAAATAAAAACTCTAATCACAATTATTTTTAATTCTATTTTTGAAGAAGATATGTATCCTGAAATATTAGTTGTATTTTATTTAAAATTTATTTCTTATTGTCAAAGATTCAAACAATATAATAATTTCTATTGACAGATAATGCTTCACGCAAACCATAACACTCTCACATATATATATATATATATATATATATATATATATATATATATATATATATATATATATATATATATATATATATAGGGTGATTCATAAGTCACTTAGCTATTTATTTTTGAAATTTTAAAGTTAAAAAATACGGTAACCCAAAACAGAAAGTTTATTCAACAAATTAATTCATGGGAGTTTAAAATTACAGCAAATTTTCAAAATTCCCACCTTCGTTTTACATGCATAGCTCCATTCTTTTTTGCAAGGAATTTACGACTCTTTGTAGCATATTTTATTGATTATGAAATAAATATATATAGAAACAAATATATAGACGAACAAATTTAAAATAACAAATATCAGTAATTAGAGAGTAAGATAACAATTATCAAAAGTTCATCGTATGTTTGTGCTTCATATGGTAATCATTTTAAATAGCTAAGTGAAGTGACTTATGAATCACCCTGTATATATATATATATATATATATATATATATATATATAGATATATATATGAAAGAAATAGAGCTTACCAAATTCAATTTGATATCGAATCTTTCATAAATATTTAAGAAAACAAGTATAAAAATATTGCCTTAAAGTTTGGTATTATTAATTTGTAATTGCATTGGTTTTATTTTCATCTTTGAAAGTGAAAAAATATTTAAAAATAGAAACGCACGAATCTTTTATTATAAACTTTGTTCCAAAAATATTCTTAAATTCCCCCACAGGTGTTTAACAAATCAAGAAAAAAGATCACAAGTACGGAATTTAGTTTTCTATTTCTTGTTGGTTGTGTAGCTACGAAATTATAATATCCAGATTAAAAACAAATTTTTTAAAAAATTGAAGTTATATCCGAGAAAGCATATTTATCTATTTAGTTGTTTTTATTGAAAATCTTTAAATATAAATAAAAGCTGTGTCTTATTTTAATCATAACAAAAACGAAAGATTAATTTTAAAAAAGCCTTATGATACATTTTGCATCTTGAAACTCATTTTTTAGTTTTCAAATTATGATTTACATTTACTTGCATTTTGATTGAAAATTATTTTTTTTATTATTAAAGTTTTTTTTATTTATATTTTTTTCAATAATAAATTTTCTAAATTTCTTTCTGATTATTAATAATGGTAATAGGTCACAATGCTATTTGATAATTTTTTTACTCAATATAAATTTCATTTGTTTTTGTTAATAAATGTAATCACTTATTATCTCAAGCAAATTAGTATTTATCATAAAACACATTTTCATGAAAGAATTCTTAATATGCAAAGTTATTTTTTTAAAAAAAGTTTAAT
>OY744537.1:2375000-2382500 GCA_963556195.1 Sepiola atlantica | reverse complement strand
TTGAATAATGAAGACTGTCATTGGAGGATTGAAAATGATGAATGGAATAGACAAAATTCGAATTCTTATGACGATGGTTTATCACACAAATCATAAACTTAAAAAAAAAACAAATTAATTTATTAAACAAACAAAAAAAAAGTATTGATAGCTGAATGAAGACAAATAAACACACTTTGCTTTTTAAGTTCAGATCAAGTAATGAAAAAATAAATAAGTTGTAGAATAAAAAACAAGTGTCCAAATAATTAACAATCAATATTAGATATAAAACAACAAAAACAAATGTCCATAAGTGAACAAATAAGTAACAATTAGTGAATACAAAATTATTATTATTATTATTATTATTATTATTATTATTATCATTATTATTATTATCATTATTATTATTATTATTATTATCATTATTATTATTATTATTATTATTATTATTATTATTATCATTATTATTATTATCATTATTATTATCATTATTATCATTATTATTATTATTATTATTATCATTATTATTATCATTATCATTATCATTATCATTATTATTATTATTATTATTATTATTATTATTATTATTATTATTATTATTATTATTAATATTTGTTTGTTATGCCTCCTTGAGCATCTCCCCTTCTCAATTCAACTGTTAAAAAAAAATTTTTTTTTTAAATTAAACTCTAAGTACAGTATCGATATCCAAATCAAATTCTGTCAAATACTTAATTTGACAACTCCCAAAAGTGCCCCCTCAATTTCTCCCTCCTACCATTTTCTCAGAATTCACCCAACCTCATCTTAAACTGATCTACGCTATTGCTGTTCTTAATCTGATCCGGCAACTTATTCCAAAAAATATTACTCTGTGAGCAAAAAAACTTAACTGGTTAACAGATCTAGTTTTTGAAAACTGCCTTGCCAATAACTTTCCAGATCTAGGAGAAATACTAAAAAAAATGCCCACCATAGTTAGATATACTATTAATTATCTTGAAAGTCTCAATCATATCACCTCTCATTCTTCTCTCCAGCAAATTTGTCCAATCTCTCCCTGTAACTGCACTCCTTTACTTTACAGTTTTAAATAAATAAAATTTGTAGAACAGAAACTAATTATCTATTAGCGATCGAATAATCAAAATTAACAGTAAATAAGATTACAAAATATTACTAAATAAAGATAAAAATAATGAATAAATAAGGTAGATAACTAATCTCTTCCAGTTTCATAATCCCATTTGATACCGGTGATACACTTCTGATAATCGGGGAAACCGTGAAACTACAATAAAGTATTAAAGCTAAGGGCATTTTATTATATAATCATTTACCATAAAATGATCATAGAATGTTTTTTAAACCCTTTTCTTTTTTTCTTTCTTTTTTTCTTTTTCTTTTTCTTTTTTTTCTTTTTTTTCTTTTTCTTTTTTCTTTTTGTTTTCTTTTTGTTTTTTCTTGTTGTTTTTTTTCTTTTTGTTTTCTTTTTCTTTTTTTTGTTTTTTCTTTTTCTTTTTTTCTTTTTGTTTTCTTTTTGTTTTTTTTGTTTTTTGTTTTTTTTTAATATTTTAATGTTTCTGATTTGTTTACTGGGATCTTCTCATTTTGTTTAATTAACATTTTAACGCTTGGATAAATGTTTTTCAGTAGAAAATAATTTAAAAAACAAAAAATTTTTTAGTGTTCTGTTTCTAATGGTTTTCCTCTCTAGCCGGGAATGCAATTAAAAATAAAGCCCTATACCAGGATCCAACGACTTTTAGAAATTGACTTTCAAACTAACCCATCTCTGCCAGGTCTTTATTTATCTCTCTTTCTCTCAAGTCCACCCTTATTACTTTCTCCCATCTTTTCATTGGCCTTCTCATGTGAACTGACCCTGCTACCTCAACTGTTCTACATCTTTTTACCGTGAAAATTGAAAATGGTAGAAATTAGAAGAAATAAGAAAAATTGTCATTTAGGTTAAGGACTGGGAGCAGGAGTATGCAGGGCTACTTATTCATTCCCTGGCAATGCTGGGGGGGGGGGTGCAGCTCGTAGTTAATAAAAGATGGAAGCTTCAGTTGAGTAAATTATCTGTTATGATTGTCCTTCATGTAACATTCATCAGATAAGTTATGCAAAGATGTCATCCAATATAATTTTCTTTTTTTTTTTTTTTTCAATTCTGACCATACTCCCCTGATAAATATTTGTTGAAATTTTATTATTCATTGGTTTTCAATTGGGCAGTTATCTTTTATAATGATGTCTCTTTTATCTATATTAATAAACTTATGAGACAACTTCGTGTGTGTGTGTGTGTGTGTGTGTGTGTGTGTGTGTATATTCTCGTATGAACATAACTTTGATAATTACACATAGAATAATTAATTTTTTTTTTTACTGTTAATCAATTATTTATAAAAATCAAAAATCAAATAGCGCAAACTCAAACAAATTTGTTTTAAATCCTTTTTTTTTTAAAATTATTATTAAATCCACCATAATGCGTTTTAATTTATTTGTAAACAAGTTGGCCATGTTGATTTTCTGTTTACAGATGAAAAAAGTAATGAACGACTCCATGACTCTTGAAAGGAATTTGGAAGCATTTAAACTGTCGGATAGAAAGTAATGTCTGGTTTGGAAATTTTTAGCAAATCTTCAGATATTAAAAGATTAAAAAATTTGGAAGTTATTTACATCCGATAATTTTATAGAGATTAAAACATTACCATAACAAAATTAGTAATAGTTTTATAGCAATTTGGTTCAGTTAATAATTTAATGAGAAACAAAACATTAATAATTAAATTTAATCTTTCAAAATCTTATTAAAAAAAATAATTTGGTAAAAACAAAAAAACCAAAAAAACAAACGTCATAGTTTGAATAATTTAAAAAGGGGTGGGGTAAAAAAGAAGACTCCCGGGCAACACCGGCTAGGTACAGCTAGTTATTCTATAAAGATTTCTCTGTATTCATTGTAGAATTTTCAATTTCAATAAATACAAAAATTTAATGATTATTCTAAAATCACGTTTTATTTCTACCTCTTAAAAATATTGGAGACATTTTCTAAAACTGATGAAACTGTTACAAAATAAAATCGTTTTCAAAATAATATTAAAGGATTTCGAGATAATAAATGTATAAAGAATGGATTTTATGGACACTATTGGGTGCTTTCAGCTGAGATATTTTAAGAACTATTATGATACAGAAACGGTTAACATTTTTGTAACAAGTTTTAGGTTTTTTTTTGGCTTTTTTCATTTTCTTTTCTTTTCTTATTTTATTTGATTGATGTTGAAATGGGATTGTGCCATAGCATTCTCCACTTCGTGATGCAGCTGAGAAGCATGGCTGGAGGCTTATTGAAAATGTTGGATTTTCAGAGATCTTTGAAAATACTTATTGTTGAAGGATAAATTAAAATATGGTGCTTTCACAGTTTAGGATCCGCGCTAATTTTGACCTCGTCGTTAGGGTTAGGGTCAAAGTTAGCATGGGTCCTAATCTGTGAAAGGACCGAAAATATTTATTTTTGTCGTGGAAACTAATAAGTATTAAACAAAACAAAGATGATCCATATTTTCATTTATTTATCTTTCAACGCATCTCATCCTCAGGTATGAGTCAGAATGTTATTTTATGTGTTAATTAAGGTCTCTCGGTATTTTTAAAAATTTAAATTAAAAAGGTTTAATACGAAATAACTAATGATTTATTCTCCCTTGCTGTTTACAACTTCTTCCAAACATTCAACAGGATTTGCAATACATTGTTGGCAGAAATCAAAAAGAGAAAAAAAATAAGAGCAAAAAGAATGGTGTCGAAAATGTTCTTCTTTCTTAACTTGAGATTCCATTTTAATGATCTGAAAATAAACAGAAATTAACTTGAATTAACTGAACATTAAATGGATTACAAAATAGAATTCTATAAAAAAAAAAGAATAGATTCCAAAATAAAAAAATTAAAAAACGGCAGGAATTTAGTTGGCAACCTAATATTTTCAAATATAGTTGTGTTAATTCCCTTTAAAAAAAATGTCTGAAAATCAAACATTTGTCAATAGGCCTCCAGTCGTGCTTCTCAGCTGCGCCATGAAACATGAAATAGCCTGTAGAATAGACCACCATGGATTGTGCATTTATTTAATGGTGGCATGAATAAATTTCTTTTTTTTTTTCACAGAATGCCATTATTCTGTAATTTCAAATGAAAATCTGCATATCACTTGACAAAATGTCATTCAAATGATTATTAAGAAGTTGAAATAACTTTAAAAAATATAATAGAAAGATAAATATTTAATTTCTTTGCGCATAATTCCATGAAACACTGAATTCTTCCGTTTTTATTCGCTTTGATTGCTTACAGCAAATAATGAGAAAACCTTATTCTTAGACTTCCCTCCTAACAATCACAAGCGACGAAAAGATGTTTCAATTTTTTGTTTGATTTATTAAAATATTATTTGTATTTTTAATGTTTTAAATCCATTTAATGCTTATTAATTTCCAATAATTGGGTAAAAAGGAACACAAAAAATTTCCGATTAAAACTAAAAAAATTTTAAAAATTCTTGTAAAGTGTCAAAAGTTCCTTTTGATAGCAAAACAACTTAATGTTACTAAATGACTAGATTTCACTAAACACTTTCCATGGATCTTCTTCTTCTTCTTCTTCTTCTTCTTCTTCTTCTTTTCCACTCCACCCCACCACCTCTGGTCCCTACATTTTTCAGGGATTTCTTTATTTCAGTGGCTTTGTTATAATTTTATTTTGTTTATTTATTTCGATAAAACCCAAAGAGTTTTTGAGCGGATTTGAAGTTAACCAAGTGTGAAGCAAGCTGGGAATCCCCCCCCCTCCTCCACAGAATGATCCCTCGGATTTTCTATCCAATCCGCTCGCCACTAACCATTTTTTTCCCCCAATTTGGAAAAAGAAATTCAAAACAGAAAAAAAATGCAATTTTTTTCTCTCAAATCCACACAAAAGAAAAACCGAGGTTTAAAAAATATATATTAATGATATTAAAAAGAAAATCCTTTAACTTTATATCCTCTCCATACACATACGCACATGTATTGCAGTGTTGAAAAACAATTCGAACATTTTATATATATAATATAAACAAATTAAATAATATAAATATATTATATAAATAAAAATAAAATTATATATTATTTCATTTTTGTTTATTTAAACAAAGTTTTTGACTATTTACTTTATAGTAAATAAAGCTCAGTGCATCCCAACTGGAATATATTTAAATTTAAAATAAATATTTAAAATAAATAATTTTATTCTATTCTGTTGGAAAAATTGCTCTAGGCATTAGATTAAAATCTTGATAATGTATGTTTAAGCCATACGCATTATATGTGTGTGTGTTTTATATATATATGTGTGTGTTTTATATATATATATGTGTGTGTTATATATATATATATATATATATGTGTGTGTGTTTTATATATATATATATATATGTGTGTGTGTTTTATATATATATATATATATGTGTGTGTGTTTTATATATATATATGTGTGTGTTATATATATATATATATATATATATGTGTGTGTGTTTTATATATATATATATATATATATAATGTTTTTATATATATATAATGTTTTTATATATATATAATGTTTTTATATATATATAATGTTTTTATATATATATAATGTTTTTATATATATATGTTTTTATATATATATAATGTTTTTATATATATATATAATGTTTTTATATATATATATAATGTTTTTATATATATATATAATGTTTTTATATATATATATATATATATGTATATATATATGCTTATATATATATATGTATATATATATGCTTATATATATATATGTATATATATGCTTATATATATATATGTATATATATATGCTTATATATATATATGTATATATATATATATATGTATATATATATATGCTTATGTATATATATATATGCTTATATATATATATATATATATATGTATATATATATGCTTATATATATATATATGTATATATATATATGCTTATATGTATATATATATGCTTATGTATATATATATGCTTATATATGTATATATATGCTTATGTATATATATATGTATATATATATGCTTATATATGTATATATATGCTTATATATGTGTATATATATGCTTATATATGTGTATATATATGCTTATATATGTATATATATATGCTTATATATATATATATATATGTATATATATATGTATATATATATGCTTATATATATGTATATATATATGTTTATATATATATGTATATATATATGTTTATATATATATGTATATATATATACGGTTATATATGTGTATATATATATCTATATATATATATATATGTTTATATATATATATATGTATATGTATAATGTATATATATATATGTTTATATATATATATATATATGTATAATGTATATGTATATATGTTTATATATATATGTATACGTATAATGTATATATATATATGTTTATATGTTTATATGTATATGTTTATATATATATGTATATGTTTATATATATATATATGTATATGTTTATATGTATATATATATGTATATGTTTATATATATGTATATGTTTATGTTTATATATATATATATGTTTATATATATATATATGTTTATATATATATATATATGTTTATATATATATATATATGTTTATATATATATATATATGTTTATATATATATATGTTTATATATATATATATATGTTTATATATATATATATATGTTTATATATATATATGTTTATATATATATATATGTTTATATATATATATATGTTTATATATATATATATATGTTTATATATATATATGTTTATATATATATATATGTTTATATATATATATATGTTTATATATATATATATGTTTATATATATATATATGTTTATATATATATATGTTTATATATATGTATATGTTTATATGTATGTTTATATATATATGTATGTTTATATATATATGTATGTTTATATATATATGTATATATGTATATGTTTATATGTATATGTTTATGTTTATATATATATATATATGTTTATATATATATATATATGTTTATATATATATATATATGTTTATATATATATATATATGTTTATATATATATGTATGTTTATATATATGTTTATATATTTATATATATAGGATTTACTCCTATACTTATTAGTCGATCATTATGAATTTTGGAACACAGCTGCTAGGTCTAAGGGTTCAAATGTGGACTATATTTAGTTTAATTTAGTTTCATGTAAAGGGGGTAAAAATAGGGTGTAATTCCTTCATGAAAGTTTAGATACCTCTAATTTTTGTGAATATTAAAAATAAATATTAGACATTAATTAATAAATATTCCCCGAATTTCAGTTTTTTGGGGTATTTTAAAGGTTTTCCGAGGGCGTAATATGGGCACAACCTCCCTTTTAAAAAATTAGAATATTTCAGATTTG
>OY744537.1:2355000-2367500 GCA_963556195.1 Sepiola atlantica | reverse complement strand
ATATATATATATATATATATATATATATATATATATATATATATATATATATATATATATAAGGATAATAAATAGAATCTTTCGAATTACTATAGTTGACATTCAGAAGCGTTAGGCAAACAGAAAATTAACAAAAACGATGAAAGACAAACACAAAACAGACCCCCATTGCAATTATTGCTGTAATGTTGGAAGATGGTGAATCTTGCAGAATGTGTCGTATTAAATTTGTTTCCGGTGGTCATGAGTAGCAGTGAGAGGGAATCTGCGTGTGACAGTGAAACTCCCCTTCCTTTATTTACGACTCATCAAAAACAATATCAAACAGGATTAAATTTTTTTTTTAAATTGAATCGATTGTAAATACTTTTTTTTCTTTAAGATTGATAGATTTGATTTAGTTTTACGGCTCATTAACCACTGTTGGATCATTTAGAGCCAAGCAGTTTATATTTCCGATACTTCTTTTTGTGAAAGTGTTTTTGAACTGTGGAATGTTTTAATATTATTCACAATGTGTGAATGATTTTGTTTGGTTTTTGTAGTGTTAGATTTTGTAAAGAATTTTCAAGATATCATGTTTTTTGGTGATGAGATAATTGATATATTTTTGCATGGCGGGTTGGGTCAATTTTTAAGCAAATAAATTGGTTGTTTCATTTTATGTCTTGGGCCGTTCAGTGCCGAACTCAGTCCTCCCTATAACACGTCTATACATTAAGTTCCCAATATCTGCAAATATTTATGAATTAATTTGATCTATATTTTTTTCAAGTAAACAGTCTATAAATGCTAGATTCCATTCAACCCATTGATGGGACCCCTGACAGGTAACATCTACAGTTGCCATAACTGATGCAACAAATTTGCGGATATAAACTTGTATTAAAAAGGCTGTTGAAGTCATAAATATGAGAGGAAAACTGAGTTCTCTATATTCTTTCCCCTTTTACTTTTTCGTGATTGTTTGATTCCTAAATAATATATTTTTTTACTTTATTTTAAGTTAACTAAAATGCATAACGATTAAATCCCTTTGAAGATAAATCCTGGGGGAACAATTTGAATTATCTCCCCCTGTCATTTGACTTTTCAGAATTAAAGATAGGAAAACTGTTTTTCGGCCCTGTAATGCAGAAACACCCAATTAAAAAGGTGTGAATTATACTGAAACGTGTTATGAACTGAATAAATTGTCTTGACCTTTTGGCTAGGATCGCAGTGTAGTTTCTGTTCCGATGGATACTACACCCCATAGACCGGTACCGTCTTGGTCTTCGGGCCTTGATTCCGCTGATCTGTGGGTTTGTCCTGTGCAGTTCTAGGAGGTACACCCTTCCAGGCTTTGCGTCCCCTCGTTGGGGTGGAGTAAGTTTATCGCTTACTGCCTGAGGCTCCCCTACCGGAGAATGCCGACGGGGCTGCCTAAGCATTTTTTGTAGGCCAGAGTACTCACCTTCTCGGGCGCTGGCTTTTCAAATCCCACTTTCCCGACCTTGTGTCACATCTTACCGCTGTGGAAGGAAAATAAATAAGAAATTCTATTTAGCAAAGATTTTCCAATCAGTAATTGTTATATATAATACCAATAATCGATTATGCAATTCCTCAAACCATTACAGTATTATGACCATTGTTATTATATCTACAATGTATATCCATATTTATTCGGTGTTGTATATTTCATCATTGATACAGATCATATCCGTAGCTCCCCATCCAAGATGAATACAAATGGAAGTAATGAGCCTTTCGGCTAATTTTTTATTTACATATTTGAAATTCCATTAAATAAAAATAATTTTCTGGTCCATTAGTTTTGTGAAAGCCGACATTTTGTTGAATGTCTTTTTTAAGACATTTTATTTTGATAATAAAAAAAATATATAAGACAATATAAAAAACCTTCGGTAAAGAAGATTTAGAAAATAAATTAACATTTGAAATTATGTAGAAAAGTTTCTAAAACGAAGGATTTTTTTACCATTAAAAAAAAAATGTCACTAATTAGCAGTAAAAGGTGCGCGTCTCAATTGGCTGTAAAAAGTTTACAATAACCTTTTTTATATTCAAATATTGACGACATGGTTTATTGTTACATGATATTGTTCCTCGATTTGGATCCATTCTGCAAGAATCTGTGGAGGATTGATTTCTGTTTTATCCTAAAATATTCCTCAACCGAAATCATCTTCATAAAAATGCTTGAATTCACCAATCAACACTTATTCATTCTCGATAACATCGCCATTGTTTAAGAAAGAAGTACAAATGAAATTGTTCACTGAGCCGTGGCATAAAAACGGAATGCTTACATTCCTAAATAGAAATTATTGGCATTTTTATACTCTTCTTCCCCCCCTCTCTCTCTCTCTTTCTCTCTCTCTCTCTCTTTCTTTCTCTTTCTCTCTCTCTCTGCGTTTTATTTCTCGATGCCGCTCTCTCTTTCCTTCTCCTTATCTCTTCCCTCACTCTCTTTCTCCCCCTATCTCTCTCTTCCCACCCTCTCTCTGCCTCGTTTCGTCTCTTTGCCTTCTACACCCTCTCTCTCTCCTTCTTTCTGCCTCTCCCTTTGCATCTATCTCGCAATGCCTCTCTCTCTTCCCCCTCTCTTTCTCTCTTATTCTCTCTCTCTCCCACTTATTTTCTCCCTCTCTCCTTTTTCCTTTCCTCTTCTTTTACTCTTCTCTCCTTTTTCTTTCCCTCTTCTCTCCCTTTCTTTCTCTCGACATCTCTCCCTTTCTTTCTCTCCCCCTTTCTTTCTCTCCCCCTTTCTTTCTCTCTCCCTTTCTTTCTCTCTCCCTTTCTTTCTCTCTCCCTTTCTTACTCTCTCCCTTTCTTTCTCTCCCTCCCTTTCTCTCTCTCCCTCCCTTTCTCTCTCTCTCTCTCCCTTTCTCTCTCTCTCCCTTTCTCTCTCTCTCCCTTTCTCTCTCTCTCCCTTTCTCTCTCCCTTTCTCTCTCTCTCTCTCTCCTTTTCTCTCTCTCTCTCCCTTTCTCTCTCTCTTCCTCTCCCTCCCCTCCTTTTCTCTTTCTTTCTCCCACCTCTCTTTCTTTCTCTCTCTCCCTTTCTCTCTCTCTCCCTTTCTCTCTCGACCTCTCTCCCTTTCTCTCCCTTTCTCTCTCTCTCCCTTTCTCTCTCTCTTCCTCTCCCTCCCCTCCTTTTCTCTTTCTTTCTCTCTCCTCACTTTCTCTCTCTTCTCCACTCTTCCATGTATATATTTAATAATTTAAGATATTGTTTTTTTGTTTCCTCTTTCTTTTTTAGATGCGTCCTTGCACCTCTAAGCGAGACTATGTCCGTCGGTTAATCCGTCACACTTAATTTCGAAATATCACTTTTGTCCGTCAATCAATGCCAAAGTTTGAAGAAACATTTTCTTGGTCTGTCACGCTTAACTTTGAAATAACATTCAATTTTATTCTAGACACATTTTTATTTTAGATGTGCCTAAACATCTCGAAAAGAAGCTTTGTCCGTCGGCCAGTGTGTCTCACTTACGTTGAAACACATTCTGAACAATGGATGCACCTTAAGAATACCCAATCTTGTTTCATTTATGCGAGCACTTACTTTGTCAATTCCCGCAATATATCGATATATACATACATTATATACATATTCAGAAATATGCTTTTTGTTAAAATTAATTTCAAAGCATTTTTTTTTAAATTTTGAAAATAATTCTGTTACAGAAAAAGCATATCTTGTAAGAGATGAGTTCTTGGAAATTATAAATAAGAAAACAACGGAAGAAAAATAGTTAAAAAACAAAACACGACAAATAATAATAATGCTAATAATAATAATAATAATAATGGTAATAATAATAATCCCATAAAATTGAAAGTGGTACTTGTATATCTCTCCTCCTCCTCCTCCTCCTCCTAAGTGAGCATCCGCTTGGCAGGTCAGATGCCTTTTAGCATATACTACTCAATCGTACTTAGCCAAAATAATCCCCTGGGCGGACAGTTTTGTTTCTAGATAAGAAGAGGGCAAACACAACTCCTTTCTCTTCTATTGATCAGGAGGGGGGGGGGGGGTCTTCCGTGAAAGACTTGTCCAATATATGTCGACAGATCACCTCGTCTCCTCGCCCCCCCCCCCATCTCCCGGCCGGTACGCAACCAGTAATGGAACCAAACTTCACTTTCTTCTTCTTGTCTTCAATTGATGATCAACTTTTTATCTTATTTCGATTAATTTTTTCTTTTTTTTTTTTCTTTTCTCCTTTTTTCCAAATGAATACATTTGATGCTAGAAATTATGTAGAATATTTATTCAATTTGTTTATTTTATTTTATTTTATTTATTTGATTTTAGATACAAATAATTAAAACATGGAAGCCCAAAATAAGAAACATGGATCCTCCCTCTATTCTTTTTATCGGAGCTCCGTCTTTCTTCTTCTTCGTAATTAAGTTGAGAAAAGTTTATATTTGTTAAAATAAAATTTTTATTTTTTTTTTTTCTGTTTTTGACACAAATTTATTTACACTTAACAAAATCTATTTTTCTTCGATTTAAATGTAATTTTCACTGAGTCAAATTCTATTTTTTTAAAGATTTGAATTTATATTTTCATTTTGAAATTTTAAATTGTATTTTCTCTTAATAATATTTTACTTTTGACGACATTTACATCCGTCTCATTAAAATATATTTGCGGTAAAGTATAAAAATAAACCCTTGAAAAATAAAAGTTCGAAGTTTAGAGAATCCATTTATGATTTGGTTGTGTAAAGTTTGAAGAAGGAAATAAAAAGTAGAAGAAATAAAATGAAAATAAGGAGGGTCTGAAGGAAACGAAGGATTTTTATTCAAGAGGGGTAAACAAAAGTGGCCAAGATAGAAAAGCTAAATTGCAAATTCAAAGAAATGAATCATTTCAGGGACCCCCCCCCCCCCCATCCTAAAAAAAAAGATTCAAATGGAATAATGTGTTAATTTCTTACAAAAAGGAATTATTCTTAACCAATTAATAGAATCTGTTGAGTTTTATTTAAGAGAAAATACCAGGGTTTGGGAGTCAGAGTTGGAGGTTTTGGAAGGAGTTGGTCTCGTAAGAATGTTAGGAGTCGTAGTCAGATTTTTTAATCTCTGAAGAATCAACAGACAGTCTGAATATCAGAAGACTTTAAAATAAGGAGTCGGGTATTTTGGAATTCTAGGAGTCGGAATTGGACCTTATACCTTCTGACTCCACAACCCTGGAAAGTACCTAATCAAGTTCAAAATATCAATAGTGTAGAACACTGTAAAAATAAACCAGATAAATTCAGATAAATAATGGTAAAACTAATGGAATTATCTTTTTATAAAAGTAATGAAAGGTTCTATCCTCAGTCCCAGAGCTAATCTTTCCGGATAATAATAGTACGCCCCCCCCCCTCGATTGCTCAGTAGGTGAAGGTACAGGTTCGTTGCCTGTCTCCTGATGCGTCCTCACTTATGTGAGAATCCCGATGGGACTGAAGACATTTCTTTAGGTAATTCATTATCGGCCTTGAATACCCGAGAGGCGGCGTACATTTCTGGCCACATCTATAGATTAAGCTGCTCGCCCCTCGCCGATCAGTGAAAGAATGAATTTACAAGGACATTTGGGGCTTTATCTGATCAGAAATTGAGAATTTATCTGTATATTCCTATCGTATATTCTGTGAGATTGTAGGTAACTCTACCTATGTATGTGTATTTATGCACGCACGCACACGCACACACGTATATGTTGCGGATGACATTTAGTTTTTGAAACATTTCTTGTCAAAGAATTACCAGTTTGAAGGGAGATATCAAAAAAGTGTTAAGATAAGCCATAAAGATCTATCTGAAAGGGTATCGAGCTCTTTGTATGTGCATGATCGGCTGTCTTGGTTCGGTTCTATTGCGATTAAGAGAAGTTGATTTTTCATGTTATCGACGATCGCTCTGGCACCATCTAATCCCCCTTTTAATTAGTAAGTATTATTTTATGTATATATATACTAAAAACAAATATGACCCGTTGGGCCACCCGTAGGACTCTGGTTAAATTGTTTGAATCGGGTTACAAAGCCAGTTAAGTGAACATAAAAAATAAGACAAAATTCAAAATTAGTCTTTTTCTGCTAACTATATCTCCCTCCCCTCTCTCGCTCTCTCTTTCTCTACAGCTATAGGTTAAATAATATTACTACCTTGGTGATATTTCCTTTTGTTTATAATGGGCTATTCCAATCTTTTTATTCTTTTCTTTCTTTCTTACCTTCGACTGGTAACAGAGAGTGACGAGAATAAAATATCTAAATGGATAAATGCGAAAGTGGTTTCCACCTATCCTAACATCAAAACGGGTTTTCTTTTTTGAATTCTATGATACACCATATTATTTACCTCCTTTCAAGTAAGACACAAGGTCATGTGTAGTTTTAAGAAGCCAGTACACTAGGATAAGCACACTCTGGTCTACAAAAAATGCTTGAACAGCCCCATCGGCATTCCCAGTAGGGGCGTCTCAGGCGATTAGCAATAAACTAACACCTTCTCAAAGGGAAACATTTTAAAATACTGTATATATATATATATATATATATATATATATAGTCTTCAAACACCCACAGGTATTCGTGAGTTGCATTTTATAAACAGCTTCTAATAAATTGATATCCTGTAATACACATTTTTAATTTGCATCATATTTTCTTAGATATACGCAATAGTTTTGTTTATAATAAAACATTTGATGTCGCTGGGATGCTGAGAACAGATACTACACTTTCAGTTTAGCCATAACCATAAAAAAATAATGTTTTATGGCTAAGCAGTTTTAAATGAATGAAAAAAAACAACCTGAGACCATCTTCAGAGGGACTACCTTATCCTTTTTATTTGAGGGGGGGGGGGGGTAGTGTAGTATCTGTTCTGTTGCCATGATACCATACTTGCACACATTACCTTCTATTTTTTTTTCCACCCACGTATTACCTCCTATATTTTAAAGGGGTTAGTGTAGTATCTGTTCTACTGTTATGATATCATCTTCTTTTTTTTGGGGGGGAGGGGTAGTATAATATGTGTTCGTTTATCAGAATAGTATTCTTTCAGGTGTTATTACCTCCTTTTAAGGGGGAAGGGAGGAGGGTTCTCCCAGGCTTTACTTTCTCCTTTAGGGGTAGGTGAAGTATATTGTCATTCGTCATGATACATTTCTCCCAGGCATTACCTCCTCTTTGGGATGAGGCAGTATAGTATATTTTCGTTCCTCATGATACCAGCCTCCCAGAATTACCTTCTTCTTTTTAGGAAGTTGGGGCGTTAGTGTACTATCTGTTCTGTTATGATACCATCCTCCCAATCATTAACTCCTCCTTTTGGAGGGGGGGGTAGTGTTCATTCGTCGTGATACCATCCTCTAAATCATTATCTCCTTCTTTGGGGGTCAGTGTAATATATGTTCATTCACCATTATATCATCCTTCCAGGCTAGCAAAAATATGCGACTGAAGGGAGCATATATTTGTTAGTACCATATAAAATAAGAGCCAGTGGAGGGGTCAAAAAAGTGAGCGTGATAGACATAAACTAAGTGATTAATCACTTGGTCAGTTAATTACAAAGTTTGGCTAATTAGAACAATCAAAATAAGTTTTTTTTTGTTTTCAAACATAACTCAATCCCAAAACTGAGGCATATTTTAGCATGAATTTTGTGTGATTAAAATATATAGAAAAAGCCGGAAGGAAACAAACGTTGATTAATTCATCTTTAGTAGTATATATTTTTATTTAAAGTTTGCATTTGAATGTGACCATTAATGGCATGGTTATATTTCTATTTTTGTTTCATTTCCACACTTAGAAATTAGAATGCAAAGATTCATCTCAAACAGTTCGCACTGATGATAATCTCATCAAGATATACAAGTTGTCATTTATTTCTGGATGGAAAAATCCAGCAGGATTAATGCAGAAATATATATATATATATATATATATATATATATATATATATATATATATTATATAATTTATTTAGATACTGTATATTACATATAGTAAATCTCTGTGCCCAGTGGAATCATCGGCAAGCTGAAACGATTGTAGCCACGGCCCGAATGGTGTCAACAATGACATCGGGACGTGACTACAATCGTTTCAGCTTGCCGATGATTCCACTGGGCACAGAGATGTAATATACAGTATCTAAATAAATTATATTAGCTCTCTTATATGATCGAGCACTTTATTTGATTTCTTTTCTTTTCATATACAACCTGACACACTATATATATATATATATATAATAAGAGAATATAATGAGTTTTTTGTTCAAAACATTTTATTGTATTTCTCAGACAGCTGTTTCGCCCGTATTAAATTCCACTTTTGTTCCTGTTCACAAGTAGAAAAACATTTATATGTTTAATCGGACTCATCAGTAGTTGTGTTTAAGTCTGAAAACTCCAAATTTTCCAATAAAAAGTTGTATTTTTCCACATATGAACAAGAACAAGAGTGTGATTTAATATGGACGAAACAGCTGTCTGAGAAATCCAAAAAAATGTTTTAAACACAAAACTCTGATTCTATTCTTTTATATATGAGCTCTAGTTTCTATTGGCCATCATGTATATGGTTATAAAATTACTTTCAACTCACTTTCTGTGTAATCTTTAACAATTAAACAAATAGTATATATATGTTGTCTTAATTGAAACCGTCATAATAATTAATGAGATTTCAATGGGGTATATATATATTTTTTAATATCTCACCTTGTACTGGCAATTTATTCTCAAAATAGATTTTTAAAATTAAATCCACCACATAATTTTTTTTTCTAATAGAGTAATATACTTTTCGAAAAAATTGCATGATCAGGTTAAAATAACTTAAATGTATATAATTTTAAGAATGAGCTAGACCATTAAATAATACTAAAAAATGAATTTATAGAGACATTTTTGGAGTCTATCTGAAGTATTCAAGAGAATTTTATCTGTATATTTATATTATATAGGCTGTGATATATTTTGTAAGCTAATATGAGATTGAATAAGACAGAAGCTGCCCAAAGAGGAATTATGAATAAATAAATGAAATCTGGTTATTTATAATGAAAAATGCTCAATGTGAAAAAACTGCTGAGCACTATCTCAAATGTAAACATTAGGAATTGATGGTGGGAAAAATTAAACATGTTTAACATGACTACAGTTTTATGCTAATTGGCAATCTTCAGACGTTTATAGGTAGAAGTGAATATATATATATATATATATATATATATATATATATAAATGAATATATGCAAAAAATATTTTTCATTTATCACTCCCATATTACTATCGAAAACGGGATACTGTTATTAAAATCAATAGGATTTTAAAATATCGTATATATAGTACAAAGGAAAAGCCTGAAGAGATTCATTAGAATGCCTAATTTTCATAACTAATTTTTAAATTGTTTATAATAAATTAATATTTTGTGTTATTCATTTGTAATTTTATTGTCTTATTTTCCTATATATATGCAATAGTTTTGTAGATATGAAGAGTAATTAATTAAAGTGATTTAATAAAAAAGGATAAATTACGAAAACCTTTCTAAAAATATTTGTTCGTGAATTTTCAAGGGCGGGAAATTTCAATTAAGTTATGATCGCTTTTTTTATTTAAAGGAACTTATACAACCCACATTTGGGCCCCTTGCGCCTAGCAGCGGTGTTCCAAAATTCATAATGATCGCTTAATTAGTTTACAAGTGAATCCTGTACACATACCTGACTTAATGAACACTCTCTGTCAAAATAGAAAAAACGAAATTATGTTGCGCCAGCATTCGCTATTTATCTAGATATATTACTAAAATATTTATATAAAATCATCATATATAAATTATTGTTATCATTTCTGATAAAAAACAGCCACCGTTAAAATTTCATTATACAATAGAGGATTTTTTTCTGGGATGTCTGAGATGGTTGTCTGACTTGCTATTTGCTTTCTCAATTTCCCTCACCACTTGAAATGGTGTCGTCCAGGGGCTAGAAAAAGGTACACGTTTTTCTCTCTAACTTATGCCTGATGGGATGGAAGTACATATATTTATTTATACATATGAATATACAAATAAATACACATTGGTCTTTATTATAGAGTGGAAGATACACACACACACACACACACACACACACACACACACACATGAAAACAAATGATCCTTATTTATGCCAACATTGTCACAGTTTGAGCCTCAATGATCACTTGGATTGAATAAGGATTTCTGTATATTTTAAAACAGTTTCTTTGGGGAGGGGGGGAGGGGGGCATTTCTTTCTATTTTTGTACATTTCTTCTTTTTTTTTTTTTAGCTTTTTTCTTTTTCATTAAGAGCAAAATATAAACACGATTTCTTTGTTTTCTATTTAATCCAAAGCTGACATATTTACCCTAAAGCTCATGTAACTGATCGGTTAGAGTTTGAACTCTGTTCAGTGAGCTGGCTGTCCACGCCAATAACTGTTAGGCCATAGACATCACCACACGCAAATACTATTATTCATACATTAAAAGATTACTGTCATTATTCCGGTGTATATGAACGCCTAATGTTGTAAGGGAGACAACTCTCTGCACAGGAATGCTTTATACACAACACACAAACACACAGACAAAGCCTCGTTTTAGGCCATATGTTTTATGCTTCTTTTAAAACCAAACAAACATTTGACACTTATGTAAGCCGCCACACGCACACACACATATAATGTATTCAGCTAAGTACATTTTATCATCATTTTTTAGTGATATAGCTCTGTTCAATAGGATGTTTTGGGGGCTAAGATCAAAGTGTAGTATGTGTTCTGATACTACACTTCATCATGTTTGCCCTCAGTCAGTGAATGATAAATCCTTCTAGACTGAGTAAATTTTAATTTTTGTTCCAATCCAGAGTTCCCCTTTTTGGTGAGCTGGATTTTCTCCACATTAAAAATAGACTTTGTGTCTCACTTTGCCCTCGTGGGGAGGCAAGTAAATAGGAATAAGATATCACACCCTGTCCATGATCTGTCGGTTCTGTCTCGATTTATGTACACACCCACACACACACACACACTTAAAAAATGGCCCAAATGAGATTCTTTACACTTACTATATCCCCCTCTTTCTCTCTCCTGTTATTGGTTAAATAATATTACTACTAGTAGTGATATTTCCATTTGTTTATAATGGACCATTCCAATCTTTTGTTTTATGGCTAGTTTTATTATTTTTAACTGTTAATAAACACAGTGATAGACACTTTATGAATAAGAGCAGAAGGAGGGGGTCAATCAACAGTGGGAGAGGGTGAGAGTGATAGACAGAAACTTAGCGATAAGTACCTTGGTGAGGTAATTGCAAACTTTGGCTAATAAGACTAAGTAAAATGAAATTATTTTCAAACATAACTCAATCCCGAAACTAAGGAATATTTTACTATATATTTTGTGTGATTAAAATATATAGGATAAAAGCCTTTGGGGAAACAAACGTTGATTAATTCAGCTTTAGTATATAAATAGATATATATAATGTCTATAAGTGAATATATATTTGTATATGTCTCTCTCTCTCATATATATATATATATATATATATATGATATAAAATATGAAACTAAAAGTATACTTTTAGAGGATAGAACCTATAGTGAAATAGTTTAAACTCAATATACGAGATAGAGCAATTATAAAGATAAAATAAAAAAGAGAAAAATATGTACAAATGACAAATCTATTTCAACTTCGAGGAAATTTAAAGATGGAAAAGAAGGGTTTTCGTGAAGGCAGCATTGAAAAAGTTCAAGAATGAAGTAAATCCAATAGAGAGATGTTTATTTCAGTCGTAAGTTAAACGCACTTATTCGGAAGTAATTTTGAGAATTCGGGCCATTTTAAAATACTTCCGTGGACAGAGAATGAGAGTAGTTTTTCAGAAGTTGAAGTTCTGGACACCTTACCAACGGACATTTACCAACTGGACAGACCCCATATCTTTTTACACGCACATTCTCATTCTCAATTAATATTTTTTCAAATTTTGAATTTTGGCTTTTCCACTGCCAACTTATCTATCTATGTAATTCCTCTGATGATAAGATGTTAATCTTTGAAAAGCCTTGGCTTAAGGAAAGAATAATAAACATGTTTTTGCCGAGTACACCTTGCATTGAACAATCGAAGTTGAAATACATTTGTCTTCTTTCATCTATCTTTATTTATATATATATATATATATATATATATATATTTATAAATAAATATTAATTATTTATTACCTACAGACATCGATGTTTCATGCTAACGCAATCTTCAGTGAAGGAAGCTAATTCCCAACGGTCGGCGGCGTGAACCCCGAACACAAATCGCCACTGATTTGTAGTCAAGGTTCTTAACCCCTCGGCCATAGTGAACTAGTTATTAATTAGGGAGGAATTTAACTTTGTAAATAGCGAATTGGCGGCTAAATTTA
>OY744537.1:2345000-2347500 GCA_963556195.1 Sepiola atlantica | reverse complement strand
GAGCATCATCTCCACATTGTTGAAATCTGAGGGTGGGGGGCTTCGTTTTTTTGTTTTTTGTTGTTTTTTCTATTTAATTTTTTTTTGAAAGAAACTAATTTTTCTATTTGTAGGTTCAGCATATAAAGTCATTGAGAATAAAGTTTCTATTCATTAAAACAAATACCTAATTTACTCAGGAAGGATATTTTCTTTCTTTTTTTTTTGTTCTTCCATATTTTATTTTTTATTTAATTTATTTTTTATCAAAAAGGACAAAGATCAATGTTTTCATTGAATCTTACAGAATAAATAAATGGCGCCCCTCTCCTGCCCATCTCCAATTGCCATAGTGATAATAATGACTGATCATAAAGAACCACTGATTATTACACAAATTCTCTGCTTTGAAATATGCAGTTCAACATTTTTTATTTTTTGCCTTATTTATATTCATTCATTTTTTTTACTTTCAAATTATAAAAATGAGTTGTTATTTTATGTTTTATTTTATTAATTTCCTTAATGACCCAACAACTTGAAACTATCTTTTCTTTTCAACAAAATCACTTTTGTTAAATTCACTTAATTGAAGTCTCAGTTTTTTAAATTTCATTTTAGTTTTTTTTTTTTACCTGACCTTCATTTAAAAAAAAACAAAAAAACCTTTCCTATATGCATGGATACTGTTGAGAAAGGTATGAACCGCCTAATTATTCCCGGCTATGGATAAAATACAAAATTGCATTTAATTTAAAATTAGAATTAATCGTTTAAACTAAATAATTTTTTTGCATTAAAATAGCACAAAAAAGGGTTGATATGCAGACAAATCAAATCAAAATCTATAACTGTAAGACGTCAACAACTTTTATATGTTTTTTAAGTTTCTTTTTTAAAACCAAAATGTGTGCATTTATTTATTTTAAGATATAGTATATTTATTAATTTTTGTATTATTTGAATTATTTGGATTACTATTCTCATCGTGGATGTTATTTTCACAACGTTTCGGCTGATGTAACCTCCGGTCTTTTCCAGGTGTATATTTTTGAACTCGGAAATTTTTATGTCGAATTCAGAAACTTATATGGAATTTCGAACTGAGCCCTTTATTTAATCTATGTGGCCAATTCTTGTATTAATTTTGGGAGCTTTAAACCTAATATTATTTAATAATACAAAATTGTCAATCCTTTTGTGAAACATTAATTTTTGTTATCATGTATTTTCTATGTCATGAGTGGCATATAATTATATATATATATATATATATATATATATATATATATATTATGAGGGATAACATCAAAGTTTCTCTGTTATTGTCGGACCGACATGTTTTTTACCATTGAAGGAGAACGTTTCAAATTTTCTGAAAATATTTTAAATTTGTAAAATTACAAGAATTTTCTGAGTTCATTTTTTTATCTCTCATGTCAAGCAGCTAAAAATTTGATATCAGAAGAATATGGGGAACTATCAGGAACATATTCCAATCGTATTGAAAGATTAGGAAAATATTCCAATTGTATTAAATAGAATTTCAAAAATCCTCAAATATTTAAAAAGGTACGTACTTTGCTTCATGCTGTCAAGTTGAAAAAAAAAACATTTATTTTAGAGATGCGAGTTCATTTACAGCATCTTATAATGGGGTGTGTCAAATAAACAGAACTGGTCTGAAACTGATGATGAACTTTTCCGCCCCCCCCCCCCATCTCTCTTCTGTGATAAAACATGGAAACATTTACAATGTTTTTTTTTGGGGGGGGGGCGGATTATTTGGACTACTTTCAGGTGCATTTTGTCGAATTCTGGAATCTGTATGGAATTTCAAACTGAACCTTTATTTAATCAACAGGGTAGATTGTTCTCATTCCGTCAGCCATGACCGAGTGAAAGTTTTGAGTCATTTTTATTTTATTTTATTGAACCACCCGAAGACTGTCACTTAGAACTAGTTATTACTTAGCACTTTATCCGTTGTGTCACATGTCCATGTGGACAATTCTAGTATGAATTTGGGGAGCCTTAAATCTAGTTTGATTTCAAATGTGTAATTTTACTACTTATTTATATATACATTTTTTTCATGGACTCATGGCACAACGGATAAAGTAATAATCAGTTCAAAATGACAGTCTTCTGGAGGTTGAAGGTTCAATCCTCACTACAGGCGATACTATGAATATCATAAAATTACTTAAGACTTACTCGACAGAACGAGAACGATCTATCCGTGGATCAAATAAAAGAGTTCAGTTCGAAATTTCGTACAGATTTCTGGTTTTTCTTTTCTTTTTTTTTATGGAAATCGCTCCAGACAAGGCATGAAGCCACTTGATGTAAGGAGCTAAAAAAAATACTACTTCAAGGTCAAAAACTAGCCAACAATAAGTTTTAGATGGATAGATTCCAACCCAGAAAACAGCAATTATTTCCCCTTTTTCAGAAACCTCGTTTATGGAATGTGATGACTAAAGGACAAATTAAGGAAAGCAAGGGTTACGAGGCTGCC
>OY744537.1:2295000-2340000 GCA_963556195.1 Sepiola atlantica | reverse complement strand
AAGATTGAATAAATTATTTATTTACTTTAATTCTCGAAATGTTTGATTTTGTGAACACATATTTTATTTTACTTAGAGGAGAAATGACTTATGTTGGTTGTGTGTATGGAAAATTGCCTGTGGTAAGAAAAATAACCTGTTCAAACGTACTGGAACCCGTTTCGTATTGAAGATTTGTACCAAAGGAGAAGCGCCGTGTCTGAAACAGTTGTAACATAGTTTTGTTTAAAAAATTTGCTGGTCATTGGAGGTAGCCATGACATTATTTCTGCCTAGTTAAAAAAAAATGAAGTACTAAGTTTATATTTCTTTAAAAAAATATAAAACCTTACACAACGTACTGCCAAATAACATTGATTATTTTGTAAAATATTTTTGGTCAAAATAAATTTTGGGGGCTGTTTATTAATTTATATATGAAACGCAAACTGTTATGGTTTACAATTATTTTTCAATTTTTTCGACAGTCGGTGTAGTGATACATGTAAAGTGAGCAAACTCACCACTTCCATTCTTTCCATTCTTTTCCGGTGAAGGTATAGAAATTAATTTTGGGCCTCAGTGTATATGAGTAGAGGAAGAGTACATATGAAATATGGAGTGAAGAGTCCTCCCACTTTCTTTATTAATAAAAAAAAAAAAAGAAAATCAAATATTGACCAGGATTAAATATGAAAAACTAAGAAATTGATCGAAAGTACAATCTTTGTTTCTAACAACATATGCTAATATGTGCCCTATCCGACTAACCAAACGATGTTTTTAATGAAATTTTTGTTAACAATGCTATTGATCACTAATGTAGGGAGATGAAAATGAGCTTTACTTATATATATATATATATATATATATATATGTGTGTGTATAAATGTATTACAGAAGATCAGAACATCGGTTCCGTCGGTTTTTTAAATCCAAACAAAGTTTATGTCTGCCTTCCCGGGGAGGCATATATAAACGGATGCTGAAGAGAGTCCGGTAAAGGCAGCTAATTATAAGTCCCCTTTGTTTGGATTTGCAAACGACGGTACCGATGTTGTTCTGATTTTCTGTAATACATATATAAATAGATATTATGCTCTTATTTTTGATATTTCTTAATAATTGAGCACTCTGCTGGGGTTCTCTTCCACTAATCTTACACACACACACACATATATGGACAACTTTTTCAATTCTTTCAATTTCTCGTGTTTGGACTGTCACTCATCACCTGGATTAATCTTCAGTCAACCTTCTGGATATCTTTCCTGATTATGTTTTTTAAATTGTATGACTTGGATGGATTGTATAGATTTAACAAAAAAGTATGCTTTTGGGTTGATATATTTGATGTTATATATTTTTATGTATTTTTGTATATATTTTATATATATATATATATATATATATATATATATAGCATAATATAAAATGAAATAATAAAATAAGAGGCCAATCAAATTTTATTAGAATTCAAAATTCAGGCAAAGTATCTCAACGTCCTTAACTCATGAGTTTTCAAAGATAATTCTTCTCCTCAGACGTTGAGATACTTTGCCTGAATTTTGAATTCTAATAAAATTTGATTGGCCTCTTATTTTATTATTTCATTTCATATTATAATATTAATGCTCTATCCAGTATATTGAGCTTCAGTTTTTATCCGGATGTTTCACTAATTATAAGATATTAGTTGACACTTATATCTTTTGTTGGATTACTTTATATATATATATATATATATATATATATATATATATATATATATATATATATATATACAGGGTGTTTCAAAAGTCTTGGGAACATAACGTTGTATAACGCATTTGTAATGTTCCCAAGACTTTTGAAACACCCTGTATATATATATATATATATATATATGCTAATGTGTTTACAGGCAAACTGAAAGTCTTGTAATCCTTTAGAAACACATAAAGAGCAAGTAAACACTTCCAAACTTCTTTTCGTTCATTCTTTTGAAACCGATTGCATAATGGTGATTGTTTAAAATAAATATATTTTGCGGTAAAGGAACATTGAATTAATTCATTATTAATGCAATTAATACACGCCCTCTCCCTTTTCCATGCAGTTATTCAATTTTTTAATGAATTTTTTTTTTACATTTTGGTTATTGTTTCTGTAATACATTGTTCAGTTGTCTAATCTTTATATTCCCTTACAACAAACCTTTTCCAAGTTGATTTCTCGCCTTGCCGTTTCTCTGCTTATTCTCCCCATGTCATTCTCGATAAGCTTAACACGAATTTGATTCTAATTAAGTGAATAACAAGCTCACGAGCTGGAAAGCAAACAGTTTCTCTTCTATGAAAACTATTTTGAATCAAGAAAACTTTATTGTTTTACTTTCGAGCATCTCGCTTCTTTCTATTTTATCAATTTTAGTTTTTTTTCATTTGGTTATTGCAACTACAAACATGCTATACTAGTACAATCTAAATCTTTTTCTTCTTCTTCTTCTTCTTGACTGCCATCTTGTTCATTTGTCAATTAAGGAAATAAGCCAGTTGTATCTGGTAAGGATCTGTGTACATTTGGACACGGATTCTAGCTGTAGGGCAGGATTCACAACCATTCCGACTCTTCGTCACCCTCTCCTTCTTGACTGCATCTCCGGACTAAACGATGTGTTTTGTTTTCCTCTTTGACCTACATCTTATTAGTGACATTAACGAAATAAAAATAAATAAAAAGATAAAAAAAAACTAAAAAGATACCGTCTAATCAAACAGAATCAAATCGGTCTGTTTTGCTAATGAAACAAAATGTCTTTGTTGCACATTTGTTTTGGCAAAATCACAGACATACGTTGAAATTAAATTTCTGCCATTTTGTAGCTCTAACCATTTCCAAGAGTCATTCTTGCTTGTTCGGTCAACGCGTATACACACACGCACGGACCGGTCATGCATCTCTCTCTCTCCCTCTCTCTCTCTCTCTATCTATCTATCTCTCTATTTTGCTCTCTTTCTCTTTCCCTCGTATGCGCTCTCCCCCCCCTCTCTCTCTCTCTCTTTCTCCCTCTCTATCTATCTATCTATCTATCTATCTATCTATCTATCTATCTATCTATCTTGCTCTCTTTCTCTTTCTCTCTCCCTCGTGTGCGCTCTCCCCTCTCTCTCTTTCTCCCTCTCTTTACTTAGAAACGTAAAAAGGAACGAGAATATAAAAGTTTAATTTTCAATTAATATAAATTCTATACAATTTAAGTGTGCATCAGAAGTAAGAGGTCAGTTTGCAAAAAAAAAAAAAACGCTTAAGAATTCTTAATCAATTTACTATGAATGTAGGCGATCTATCATGTTCCTTGATATCAGAATATACGAGTATTTGTGTGGGAGATTTTATGTGATATGTGGTGCATATATTGGTGAATATAGATATCTAAATGAATAAATGTGAAAATTGTTTTCATTCATCACTCTCATATTACCACCCAAACTGTTTACTGTTATGTAAATCAATAATACAACACTAGTGGGGCACGTGTAAATTACACGAAATGATGTTTTCAATACTAATTATCTTGTTCCTAACCTATAAAAGCGGTTTCCCGTCCGTCTGTCCGTCCAACTTTTTTCTCGATTTGATCGATCAACTAATTCCGATTTCGACGACTAAACCTTACTTTGTAAATGCTTTAGATTCAATTAAATTTGACTAAAATTCATAAGTAGCATACAAATATACGGAAGGTCGTTGCTTTTGATGTAAGCGTGACACACGAAATGACATTAATGTGTCTTCCCGGTCGTCCCCTCCCTACCCCCCCCCCCTTCGATGTAGAAAAAAAAGCTTAGAGGTTGGTTGAGATAGGACTATAAACCAGTCGGGCCGACGTCAAAAACCGACGTCAAAATTCTACGTCGCTAACCGTTGTGTCAAAGGGAAACACTTAAAAATATTACGAAAATTAGGTGACTTGAATGCTTTTCCAAATCTAGGTGCGGCACGCATGAGCAGAGCTTTTGATGTAAGCGCTATCGTATTAATATATAGAATAATATTTTGAAATACTGTATATATAGTACAGCTGAACGATTAAGAGACAGTTTTTTGAATACCTAATTTGCATAACTATTTTTATAACAGTTCCTAATAAATTAATGTTTTGTGTTATTAATTTTGAATTGTATTGTCTTATTTTTACTAAATATATATGCAATAGTTTCGTCGATATTAACAGTAATTAAATAAAGTGATTTAATAAAAATAAAAAGGATAAATGATTAAAACACTTTCATGAATGAAACTAACGTCTCGCTTGCTCGTTCTCGCCCCATCTCTAGTTAGTGACGCCTATTTTATTTTTTTATGGTTTTTAAATTCAATCATTTTTTAATCACATAGGCAAAACGTTTCACATTCGTGTTTAAACATTTCTTTGTGGCCTTTTGGGGTGGGGGCTGACTTGATTTTCAACAAATTGCCATGTATTTCTAAATTGAAAGTTAAAAATGACCCCTTCCCCTACACACACCATCGCTTAGGCGAATTGATTTCTTCTTTCTTTTGATTTCCTTACGGTCTTATTTAAAAGATAAATTAATTTGCATCAAAATGACCAAAATGTTAATGTTTATCTATTTATATGAATAAATGCAAAATCTTTTGTCCCGTGTTTACAAGAAACTTATGAATGAAATGTTTATTATTTAAAATTTTTGGTTAAGGTATTTCAAGTAGCAAACTTTGTGAAGCGATAGCAAGCTGACAAAGCCAGCAAGTATATATAACAAAAAAAAATCAACAATTAAATTTGGATCAATATTCTTGACTATTTAAATATTGAAATTTGTCCCGTTCTAATTATTGTGTGTAACACCTATATACATGTATTGGACAAACTAATGGAAAAACCTAACATCATGATTTTGAAAAATCATCAAAAACTTGTGTATTTTTACGTTTATATATATTTTTTTAATTATTATTAGTATTGTTCGGTGTTCTTCTGAAATTGCTGTTTCTTTGCAAATATCATCAGAAAAATGTCATTTAAAATTCATTAAAATGGCAGATCTATCAGAATTTTAAAGAGGTTAAATTATTGGTGTTTGTATGGCAGATGCTAGCGTAACAAAAACAACCAAACTGTTTTGTGTATCAAAAAGTTTTCTCTAAAAAATAATGACAGAAATAAAACTTCAAAAGAAAACCTAAAACTTTCAGATAGGAACCGTCAGACTTTTATGTAAATTGTTAGAAAGGATCAGAAAAGCCCAGCTCCGAAAATTATTGCAAAGCTTAATGATCATCTAGAGAACTCTATTTTCACCCCTCACACACACACACACACACACATATATATATAATATAAATGATATAAATATTACTGTTAGGTTGCATTCTAATAACCGAAGAAAAATCAGTCCACAATTATTATTATTTTTTTTTTATTTCGGTGCTTATATTTTTTCCATTGCGTCTTACGTGTGTTTCGCAGTCCGTAAAGAAAAATATCGTCTTGAGTTTAACAGGCTGCTTTTCAGAAAACTGTTCATTTAATAACAAAAAAACAAGCACACTATTCCAAAGATGAAAAATGGCAAATCAAAAACAGAAAAACTTGCATTAAAGATGACAATTAGAGAACCCCCCCCCCCACTCCCCCTAAAAATACAGGACACAGACCTGATCCGAATCTCAAACGGCCATCTTCGATCATATATATATATATATATATATATATATATTATATTATATCATATCATATATTATATTATATTATATCATATTATATTGGATCATATATATATATATTATATTATACTATATTGGATCATATATATTATATTATATTATACTATATTGGATCATATATATTATATTATATTTGATCATATATATATATATATATATATATATATTAGATTAGATCATATATATATATATTATATTAGATCATATATATATATTATATTAGATCATATATATATATTATATTGGGTCATATATATATATTATATTAGATCATATACATATATATTATATTGGGTCATATATATATATTATATTATATTGGGTCATATATATATATTATATTATATTAGGTCATATATATATATATTATATTATATTGGGTCATATATATATATATATATTATATTATATTGGGTCATATATATATATATATATTATATTATATTGGGTCATATATATATATTATATTATATTGGGTCATATATATATATTATATTATATTGGGTCATATATATATATATTGGATCATATATATATATATATATATTGGATCATATATATATATATATATATATATATATATATATATATTGGATTATATATATATATATATATTGGATTATATATATATATTGGATTATATATATATATTGGATTATATATATAATGAAGGAGAATGGAAAGGAATTAGAGAAAGCAAAAGCCAAATCAAAATTCAATTCAAAAGTTCAAAGCAAGGTATATTCCGCAAAAAGGCAATTTATTCAAGTTAAATTTTCCTTAAGCCAGGCTTTTCAAAGATCAAAATCTTATCATCAGAGGAAGTCGCTGGGATAGATAAGTTGGCAATGGCCAAGATTTAAAATTTGAAAAAATGAAATATATATATATATATATATATATATATATATATATATATATTGGATTATATATATATATATATATATATATTGGATTATATATATATATATATATATATTGGATTATATATATATATATATATTGGATTATATATATATATATATATTGGATTATATATATATATATATATTGGATTATATATATATATATATATATATATATATATATATTGGATTATATATATATATATATATTGGATTATATATATATATATATATTGGATTATATATATATATATATATTGGATTATATATATATATATATATATTGGATTATATATATATATATATATATATATATATATATATATATATATATATATATATTGGATTATATATATATATATATATATATATATATATTGGATTATATATATATATATATATATATATATATATTGGATTATATATATATATATATATTGGATTATATATATATATATATATATATATATATATTGGATTATATATATATATATATATATATATATTGGATTATATATATATATATATATATATATATATTGGATTATATATATATATATATATATATATATTGGATTATATATATATATATATATATATATATATATATTGGATTATATATATATATATATATATATATATATATATATATTGGATTATATATATATATATATATATATATATATATTGGATTATATATATATATATATATATATATATATATATATTGGATTATATATATATATATATATATATATATATTGGATTATATATATATATATATATATATATATATTGGATTATATATATATATATATATATATATATATTGGATTATATATATATATATATATATATATTGGATTATATATATATATATATATATATATATATATATATATATATATATATATATATATATGTGTGTGTTACCCCTCCTCTAATTCTTTGGACTCTGCTATTGGCCAGCATTTGGTTGAAAACCCTAGCTGTGCCAGTGGCTATAAAATAGACCGTTTTGAGGTCTTGCATCGAGCAGATTCCAAGAACCATTTGAAAATATTGGAATATGTCTCTATTGCCATTCGAAAACCTTCCTTGTGCCGGCAGAAGGAATTTGTAAGATCGCTGAATCTCTTTGGGGAACTTTGAACTCCTTCCCAATTTTTTTTTTTTTTTTTTTAATCCCCTAACGTAGTGCCTTTTAATCGACTTTTAATATATATATATATATATATATATTGGATCATATATATATATATATATATTGGATCATATATATATATATATATATATTGGATCATATATATATATATATATATTGGATCATATATATATATATATATATATATATATATATTGGATCATATATATATATATATATATTGGATCATATATATTGGATCATATATATATATATATATTGGATCATATATATATATATATATATATATATATATATTGGATCATATATATATATATATATATATATTGGATCATATATATATATATATATATATATATATATATATATATATATATATATTGGATCATATATATATATATATATATATATATATATATATATATTGGATCATATATATATATATAAATGCAAAAAAGACAATATCTGAAAGTGATATAAATAATGACTGGAAAATCTTAGGCTTAATTCAGTTCATATAATATTTATATCATCTTCAGCTATATAAAAGCCAAGAGAAAAATGTTATTTCTTTAGAATACTGAGGACTAGAGAAAGAGAAAGTAAAAAGACAAATCGATTTGGTAATTCTTTCATGAGATCGGTGAAACAGGGTTAAATGAAGGCTTTGAACTTAGTTTCGTATAAATTTGAATTTCTCATGAAATTGTTTCAGTGAATGTAAACGATTGGTTTGAGGTTTTTGCCTCACATTTATGTTTGTATGCAGACAAGATTATGGTCAGAAAACGAACTCGAGTGTGATGGAAGGAGAGCGATTGTCTTCCATCCAGCTATTAGTTAAATAACAGGGTAAACTAGACTCTCAAGTCTTTGTAGAGTAACTAGTCTAGATAAAGATTGTACAGAAATTCAAATCCTAAAAAACAAGAATAGGAAAGAGTTTGGCAAAATGTGTGCAGATCAATTTGTCTCCGAAGAAGAGAATAAATTGTTCTTTTATTTTCTCGAAAGAAATCATAATAAAAATGTTTTAAATCTTATTTCGTCTATCACCCACCCTTACTCCAAAAAGTTTGGATAATTGAAGAAGAGTGACTTTGAATTTGAACAAATATGAATAGAAACTGTGTTTATAATATTTGTTGCAAATTAATATGTATGACCTTAGCAGTAGAAATATTCACAGGTGGAAATAAATTGATTACAAATAAATATATATATATATATATATATATATATATATATATATATAAAGCGTTAAAATATGAAATTTCAATTCTTTCGTTTAATCTGGTGATTCATTTTGTATTTTTAGAAAAGTAAGGATGGAGACAGGTGTAAAACAAAAAAAAATAACAAAAAAGATGTACAATTCCTAGATAATTTAAGAACACGTAACCTTTTAAAAGATCCTAATAACCTTTTAAATCTTCAAAAAATACTTTGGAAAATGAGATTGGTTTTGTTTGTGTTTATTGTTTCTTTAATGCTTGGAAAATTCATATTGAAATAAGTAAATATTACTGGGGTTTTTTTTGTAATTTATTTTTGATTTTTTGTTTATTCTGTATTTAATTCGTTTGTCCCTTATTAAAAGAAGAAAAAACCGAGAAAGGATTTTCCATGTTTCTTTTATATGAACAGTTTTTCCGTAAAGGGAAGATAGAATTGGAGACCGCAAAAGTGTGTGGATCAAATCTTCATGCTATAGACGTGAATCTTCTTTTTTTTCTTTTTTTTTATCAATATTCAACTGAGATCAAAAGTGATGCCTCGGTTTAAAACAGGAACCATTCATCTATTAAAGAATAAATTATACGTTTCTTTTCAGAAGAATTGAGGACTATTTGTTCCAAAAATATTAAATCTTTTAAGTTCCAAGTTTTTTCTGATTAACAAGTTTTTAAAATTCCAATGACTGATAGGATTAAACATTTTAATTTCATAGTCATTGCTGATTGCTACGGTTAGAAAAGAGAAACACAACTGAGTTATATCTATACATTAAAATCCCAAATAATATATTAAAACATATATTTTGGAAACTTTCCAGTATTTATTTCAACAGTGCTTAATACATAGAGCATTAAAATGATAATAAAGATATATTATAAAGTTTTTATTTCAGTATTTACTTCAACAGTGCTCAATAAATAAGTAGAGCCTAGTTCTAATATAAAATATATTTATAGCAATGGGGCTATGCAGAAACGTTCGTTTTATCCTCGAAGGAAATCATCAGGTATCTAGCATGAAGGAAACGCAGATGCAAACTTTTTCATGTAGCTCACTTACCATAAGTATACATATATATATATATATATATATATATATATATATATATATATTTTTTTTTTGACAAAATTGGAGTAATTGAAAAAATACACTTCTTCGAATTTTGTCATGAAACGCGCATAAGAGATAGGAGTGAATATTAAATTTGAATAAAGTACTTTTCTGTGTAAAATGAGAGATGTAAAACAAAAAACTCATCAAAGTACAGAAATAAAAAAAAAGTTGTTAAAATCAATGAAAATTATGGTTTGGGATTAATTCTCCATGGTCTATGGAATGCAAATATATATATTATAACATTTAATGAATCAAAACATTACTTTTACTGTTCCAAGAATTAGAACATCAAGTCCATTATGGCGTACGATCGTTTGCAAAACAGTTTGAAAATACTTTATTTTATAATTTTATAAAGTTGGTCTAAAACGTCTCTTCATCAGCGTCTTACAGACTTCCATGTAAGAATGTGCAGTAGATAATGCATTGGAATTCATTAAGCAATATTTAGATATTTCTGTTGATGACATGCAAATAAGTAGATGTAGAACAGTTAAGGGAGTAAGTTCAGTTCACATGTGAATGCCAAGGAAAACATGGGAGGAAGTGATAAGGATGGATTTCAAAGAAAGGGTATAAATAAATACCTGGCCAGAGATAGGTTAGTTAGGAAGTAATATTTTTAAAGCCGTCCAACATGTGCCATCATGTAAAACTGGCGTTAAACCGAATATGTTGAATAATCAGTTAACTGTGACAAAGAAATAGACAGGCAAAACACTGTTATTAATATGAAAGCAATTGAAAGATGAGAAAAAGAAAAAAACACGAAGTTTAAAGTTAGCATACTAAATTGTTTTAACTCACCAATTTTTTGAACTAGTTTCCTTCCTTTTCATTCAATATTTCCCTGTTATTTTCTCTCTACATGGGTACCACCCCCCCCTCCTCGGACACACACAAATAGTATGTTTCTATTATTGAGCTTTTTCTAAGAACAATTATCATCAATTATTATTTTTCTTTAATGTTATTTCTTTTTTCAGCAACAAACAATTCCAGTTTTTACCTACAAAATCTATTCCAGTTTTAATCTTTCAATTTATTTTTATTCTGCAATATAATATTTCTGTAAATGTGAATGTTTTTAAGGTTTTCTTTTTCATAAATGACTAAATAGTTCAAACATTCTTTTTTTTTTTTTTTCCAGATGAGATCCCTGTGAGAGGCTTCATCGGGCATTTAGAAGAGGGTGGATTTCTTCCACACCATCACAAAATATATCTTTGGGCCCATCTCCATTTCAATATTGAATATAATGGCAATCAGGTGAGAAACAATTGGCGATTACAACAAATTCCTTTCATACCGTTTTTTTTATGGAAAGTTTTTATCGTGAAAATCTATCAGTTTCTTGGATTTGGCTATAAGACTTCCCTTTAATCTTCTTACTGCCATTTCTGATCGGAGCTTTCTATGTTGACTCTAATTCTATGAATAAATATTAAATTATCAGTTTTTTTTATACAAGAGAAAGAAAAATCAAAGTCTTTTTATCTCCTTCCTCAAAGGTTAACGGAGCAAAAATCAGATTCTTCACTTTCCATTTCTACTATTCTACTAAAATATACGATAACTTACTTGAATGATAATACTAATACTAATACTACTAATACTACTACTACTACTACTAATAATAATAATAATAAACACACAGTGACACCAACATCGTTTTGTACCACAGACATTCTTCCATAAAAGAAATTGAATCCTCTATGGTACCAATATCGTAAAAAAGTAGACAAATACAAAAAATATTTTAAAGCAATATATATTTCTTTAATTTACAGCCGCAGGCAAATTACTTGAAGTGTGATGACGTCAAACTGTCATTATAGGTAGTGACTAAGTTCCAGGGTTTGAAACTCAGGGTTGATGCACTCATTGCATCTAACCACACTGCTGAGTCTTGAAAAGATGAAACACATGTCTGTGGATAACTGTATTGTGTATATATATATATATATATATATATATATATATATATATATATATATATATATATATATATATGCTCCCTTATGCATGAAGCAGTCTGGTATAGGATATAATTGCAAAGCGAGATTCTTCCATAAAAAATTGCACCATCTATAGTGCCATTATCTTAAATAAAGTAAACAGATAAATACAAAAAATTCGTTTAAAAGCGATATATATTTCTTCCATTTACAGCAGCAGGCAAGTTGGCTCAGAAGGTTAGAACGTCAGACTATCATTATAGGTAGTAACTAAGTTCCGGGGTTCGAATCTCTGGGTTGATGCACTTGCTCCGTCTAGTCACACTGATGAGTCTTAAAAAGACAAAACATGTGCCCGTGGATAACATATATATATATATATACACACACACATATATATATACACACATGCACGTTGCCCTATGGAGCACTCTGGTGGTGTAAATGCTGTCAAATATGAGTACCACTAATATGGATGTTGACATTATAGTGATAGTCCCCACCAGCATAGTCGCAACCGAAGTCATGTTGACAACGATTTTCTTGTCAAACACGAATACCACTGACGTGGATGTTGTCAACAGTGATCACTGCCGACATCATAGTACCAATCATTGTTTGAACACGTCATATTCAGTTTTTTGTTGGACGTTTTTTCGAAAATATACAAACACATATTCGCTTGTATTCATATAACAGTGTCTACATTATATGCTCTATCCGTTGTATTGAGCACTCTGATATCATAAAGAAAACAACTTATTGTTGTGGGGTACAAATCACCCCTATTGGAGAACTGATGGTATCAACCAGGTATAATAAATACCACTGGTTGCAGAGACTCAGAGAGAGACTTTCATACCATGTTTTACTGCATGTTATGAACCTGTTCATCTCCTACCACATTAGTGGCGTTCTGTATTGCTTTATGATAAATACATTGTTATATTTTAACCCTGTCACTATTTGTGGTTGTTTCTTTGTGACCCCTAGCACGGGTCTACAACAATTATTCATTTAATAACTATATACTAAGGAGTTGATAATGGTAGACCCACAGAAGAAACTATTTGATATTTATGGATATATATTGTACAGCATAATCACGTTGACCCACCGGTTCTCGTTAGATCACCGAAGTTAAGTGACGTTGAGCCTGGTCAGTACCGGATGGGTGACCATTTGGGAATACCAGGTGCTGTATGTGGGAGGACGTCGACACCTCCGTGCAAGAACTGCAAAAAACTAAACGTCGTCATCTCCCCTAAGGGGGATATACATGCGAAAAATGGTTGTATCATGACTCCAGATGCAATAGCCTACCTACATAAGAATCAGATGTGCCCTAAGATGGAGTACTGCTGACATGTCTGGGGAGGTTCCACTCAGTACAAAATCGAAATCTAATGGGGATCATCTATTGTCCTTTCTACGCCCTCTTTCTCACAGAAGAGACGTTGTTACTCTATCCTCTCCAATCTATCATTATTTCTACGGAAAGTGCTCGACTGAGCTCCAATCTTTGATTCCTCTTTGTAAGACATTCACAGTAAGTACAAGTATTACTACCACAATACAGCATAATCACGTCGACACGCCGCTTCCCGTTCGATCACCGAAGTTAAGCGACGTTGAGCCTGGTCAATACCAGATGGGTGACCATTTGGGAATAGCAGGCGTTGCATGTAGGAGGACGTCGACACCTCCCTGCAAGAACTGCGAAAAACTTAACGTCGTCATCTCCCCTGACAGGGGTATACGTGCAACTGGGGACCACATGTGAATTTGATATTCCCTAGAAACTTCCTCCTTTGGAGGAAGCCGGTTCAAACTGCCCCGGATGAATACAGGGTAGGTAGGTATTAGACCTGTTTCTTTTTTTTAAATTCCTTGTTCAGATGACTAACATTTTATGTCAAACATTTCTGTAAGACAATGCCAAGTGACCTTGCTGGTGATTAAATACAAAGTCATTTGTTTTATTTTTCCAAGTGAACTTTTAGTATTCTAAGTTTTCAAACCTAATTTTATCTCCACAATTCAACAGATTTTATTTTTACTTTTATTTTTTTGATCTGCTTCTTTTTACATTTGCCCAATTATCAGGATTTCTTTCCATTTAATACTTCTAAAATTTTTATTTCATTTTTTCAAAAAGAAGCTTGAGTTAATTAGATGTAAATTTAACCCTTGCATTTTTATTTTATTTTATTTGCTTAATTACTGGAAATAACACAAAATACTATGGAAAGGAGAAAGTTGCAAAATATAGACAATATATTTTGTATATTTTATGTCATGGCTTAAAAAAAAAATGAACAGAATTTTCCTTGGCATCTAATTATCATCCATTGACAATTTTATTAAACTTTCAAAAAGAAATATTTTCTAAGAATCATATCAGAATTGGCTAGACTTTACCATTGATTCTTTTTGTTGTGGCTATTTTTTTTCTTATAAAAAAATTGAATCAACTTGAAATATCAGGTTTGGTCTGGCAAAAGGCCCTTAATAGGATGAACATGATCGACTGCCTTCAAAACTCCTATATATTTTTTTGTGTATGATACAACTTTGAGTTTCTGAAGTGAAAAAGCAAAAATAAATGACATTCTTGTGTGTAATAAAACTTCATAGCAGTGCTATTCCTTTGGAAATTTTGTTTTGAAAACATCCTCCACTGTGTATTTATTTGTATATAAATAAATATAAATCCGTCCCGTCACACAAAAATTAGTTAGTAAAATAAAACCGTTTTAAGTGTTTGGGGGAAGGGAGAAAGCAAATAACGAATCATACACCCCTCTTCAATCGTCTTAAATGAATTTGGAAAGAAATCTTTTACTTTATTTCAATAATGAAACGTTTACTTTTTTTTTTCCTTACTATACCGATCAATACGTTTTTTCTTTCTTTTTAAAAATTTCCAGTTTGAGACATTTTTTCTCTTTCTTATTGCTTTTTTAACTTCACCAATTGAGGTATTATTTTATATCAATATGAACATTGGCGAAGCATACTTTTTTCCTTGTCATTTTTGACAGAGAGTGTACATTAAAATCGCAATGTTGTACACATTTCACTAAAATATTGAATTTTTCATCATGTTAAAGAAAATAAATTAACCGGATTTTCAATTCCTAATTTTGGGTTCAATGAATGTTCTGTCTTTGAAATAAAATACCTTAAATTATACGGATTCCCAAAGAATAAATATTGCCAACATAGCAAATACCATTTAAGATCACTAAGCATTTCTGAAAGCGTGTACTAAAAAAAATTGTATTAAAAAAAAAAAACAAAAAAAAAATATAAGGTAGTGAGAGACTTTGAATTAACATAAAAATAGTCTTATTGTTGCTCCATGGAATATACAGTGTGTTTGTAAAATTGATGGCATAGCTTAAGGATTATGTTCTATATATAGAGAGAAACCTATTTGTATGAGGGGTGCTTTTATAATAGTACTCCATTACTAGTATACATTTTCTTTGTGGTCTATTTCTTCTTCTGCGTGGTTAGGGGTTTGTGCTGATCATATTTATTTACCTGTTGTATTGTTACCTAAAATAAAAAGGACCAACATTCGCAAAATGCCGACTAGATCCTCCATGCTAGCTATCAAATAAACCCCTGCTGATCATGATACTCAGATCTTTCTTCGGAGCCCCACGGCTTTTATGTATATTTAGTGCGATTTTTTTTCATGGTTTTGTTGGTATATGTGGCAACACCAGGCCCAGGCTTATTTTACCTGTGATCTTGTCATTGGGATAGTGTTTATCTATCCCATATCTAGAAATAACAGTTCACTATCACACACATTGTATGTGTTGGATGTTTACAACAAAGAATGCTGATCAGTATTTGTTTCAATGGCCTATAACCAAGCGTTTCCGGACCTATATATATATATATATATATATGTATATATATATATATATATATATATAGAACATAATACCGAAGTTATGGCATCGATTTTCCCAACATCCTGTATACAGCATTTTTTATAATCACTTTGGAGATGGTTGCATTTTAATAAAAATCAAAAATTGATAACACGAAGCAAATAATTTTATAAAAACTTTTGTTAACTTAATTCTTATTAAGAAATTTTCAATAAAAACATAAAATTTATTTTGATATTCATTTTCTGTTGTCTGCTGCTACCTATTTGAAAATAGTTTTCCTTAAATTAATTACTCATATTATTATTATTTATTTACTATGAGTTCTCACACAAGTCATTATCAGTGATTGCTCACTGGTAATAAATGGTTTTCCTTGAACTCTGAGTGACAGGTCTTCCCAGATTTCTAGTACTCTCCACCTCATTTAAATAACCGTTGTAAATCATTTTTGTTATCGCAACAGTCGTTTACCATTAATTTTTTGCTGTCGACCATTGGCCTTCTCTGGAATTTGAGTGGCGATAAGCCTCCACAAGGTTCCACTACTCTCAGAACCCTTCAAGTGTAGGTCAGCTTCCCTCTACATTTCTTCCATCCTCTTTGACTCTTCATGACCATTTGATTTCGGAGAGTTTCAGTTCCCTTGTACTTTTGTAATCTTCTTTCTATATATTGTGTTCTATTTCTACTTACCTGTGGTTGGTTGGCATTTGCTGGTTATGCAGGTTGGTTACAGCACTCAAGGATTTTCCTTAATATTTCTACTGTTTTCATCAGTTTCATGTGTTGTATAGTGTCGATCCTCTCTTTTGATTCAAATTTCTCCTAGTCTTATTATTTATTCACATGAGTCATTGTCAGTGAGTGATCACTGGTAAAGGCAAATAGTGTTCCCTAGAGTCTGAGTAACAAGTTTTCCCACTCTCCACCACTTTCAATAACCGTTGCAAATCAGTTTCCATTATCACAACAGCCGTTTACTATTGATTTCTTATTGGCGACGACCATTGACCTACTGTGGAATTTGAGTGGCAGTAAGCCTTCCCCCCCCCCCCCCCGAAGGTTCCAGTACTCCCTGCCACTCTTTCGTTCGAGGTCTGGTTGGTGCTCTGCCTCGTCAGTCTTTCCATCCTTCTTGACCCTTTATGACAATTTTGTGGTCACATATGTTCGTGTGTATTTTTTATTTTATTTATTTATTTTTTTTATCAAGTTATTTGATTTCTGATATTTTAAGTTCCCTTGGATCCTTTTAGTGCTTTTTCTATGATTTTTTTTCTATGATTTTTTTTTTTGTACTATTTCTATTTATCTGGTTGATCAACGTTTGGTGACTTTATAACTTGATGTCCGCACTCAAGAACTTTCTTTCATATTTTAGCTGTTTTCCTCATTCCTGTGCATTGTATGGGGTCAATCATCCCTTTAATTCCAATTTCTCCTAGTTTTTTTGTTTCTAGTTTTTTTTTTCCGACCTGTTCCTAGTGCTCCTACAATCATTGATATTACAGTAGTTTTCTTCGTGTCCCATATTTCTTTCAACTCTCTGGCAAGTTCCATGTATTTCCTTAGTTTTTCGGCCATTCTCGATCTTCAACCTGTGATCTGCTGGAACAAAATATCTACGATTTTTTCCCATTTTGTTGTTACTACATTGATGTTATTACGTTACTACATTGATGTTATTACGTTACTACATTGATGTTATTACGTTACTACATTGATGTTATTGCGTTACTACATTGATGTTATTACGTTACTACATTGATGTTATTGCGTTACTACATTGATGTTATTGCGTTACTACATTGATGTTATTACGTTACTACATTGATGTTATTGCGTTACTACATTGATGTTATTGCGTTACTACATTGATGTTATTACGTTATTACATTGATGTTATTACATTGATGTTATTACGTTACTACATTGATGTTATTACGTTACTACATTGATGTTATCACGTTACTACATTGATGTTATTACGGCCAGTCTCATTGCTTGGATGAATTTGTCTATTTGTACCTCCATGTCACAGAGGATTTTATGATTTTCAGTTTCCAATACTGTCTTCATTTTGTGCCTGTATCATTTGTCTGCATGTTCAAAGTGCAGACATTTGCATAGTTCTCAGTAGACTGCCTACACCACACAGTTATGTCTGTTTTGTATTATTATCACTACTACTACTAATAGATTACCAATACTACTACTATTAATAGTAATGATAATAGATCACTCATTTATTTTTCGTTTGCACCTTCACTTGTTTGGTGCAAGACCGCCAGCTCTAAGTGCTCTCCTTGATGCATTATGCATTACATATTACATCAAATAGGAACTTCAGCTGCATTTAATGCAGTCTTTGATGTTGCTTTTTTAACCACACACACGTGCGCGTGTGCGGAAATAGTCCAGAAGAGCTGCCAGAAATTCATCAAGACCTTCCATTGCAGAAAACTGGAAGAATGGGCCAACCGATAACGGGTGAACTACCCCAGGAATATATAGATAAGGAGATCTCTGTAGACTGGCTTAAAAAAGGATCGCTCCTCTATGATCAGATGAGGATGATAATGGCTGCCCCAAATCAAGGCTGGCTGACCAATGCTTTTAAGAGTATGAGTGGTCTCAGCAACGACAATAAGTGCAGGTTCTGCCACACAGAAGTAGAGAGTGTGAGCCACCTGAAATCCAGTTATAAGGTTCTGCCGGAAGATGGCCACTATACGACGCGATACAATGGAGTGTGTAAATATCTCTACTGCGACCATCTGTAGAAAGTTGACTATTCAGTGTATCAGCAAGTCGTGAGAGCATATACCAGAAAGAACAGTTGGAAATAATTTATACACCATCCACTATGACTATGCAATCCCTACATATCTAGAAAACGGAGCTGTTAAACCTGACATCGTAATATGGGACAAAAGGGAGAAAGTAGCAACCCTAGTTGAAGTTAGTGTCCCTTATCATGGTGGCTTAAATGGAGCTGAGAGGGAGAATATAACGAAATACCAAGGTCTTATGTATGACATGAAAAGAAATTGGAATCTTAGGAATATCTCCATCATTCCAGTAATCATAGGAGCAACCAGGCTCATGAGAAAGAATTTCAAAAGCTACCTGCCGGTGAACCAAGTGCAAGAGAGAGACAATTGCACTTAAAGGGACGATTAGAATCTTAAAAAGATCTCTCGGTTGGAGTCTCTGAAAAAGAAAAAAAAAAGTGACACATTTCCAAACATTCAAACCAATACACATTCTTGTTAGCATCAACTACAAATAAAGTAATTTTAAGTTTTGATTTACAATTAAAAAAAAACAACTATTTGTTTCTCTCTCTCTGTCCCTCTTTTTCTCTCTCTTTCCCCCTCTCTCTCTCTCTTTACCTCTCTCTCTCTCTTTCTCCCCCCTCTCTCTCTCTCATAAAAATGTGACCAGTTGTTGACATACTGTTGTAGATTTTTACATTTTTGTCTAATTCATCAAACAAAAACTTCTGTGTGCGGATGAAAGTCATAAGAGTTGTTCTACAATGCCCGATTCATTCTGTGACAAACATTATTTGTTAGTCTTGTGTATTTATATTTAAATTAAAGTCAAACAGGTTTTCCTTTCTTTCAAAATTACCAATCACCATTGATTAAGAAAAACAAAGAAAAACAACTTTATCTGCGGAAAAATGAAACCTTGTTAGAAAATCATTAAAATTAGATTTTTTTGTTGTAATTAGCCATTAATACATGGAACTTTCTTGCACAATGTAATAAAATCCATTTTCCCTTTTAGCCTTCAGGGGGAATCTCTCTCTCTCTCTCTCTCTCTCTCTATCTTACTCTTTCTTTCTCTCTCTCTATCTTTCTCTCTCTCTCTCACACACACTCTCTGTTTCTTTCTCCTTTTCTTTCTTTCTATCTCTCTGTTTTCCCTCTCTTTTTTTTTTTTCACTCTCTCTCTTTCCCCCTCTCTCTGCTTTTCTCCCCTCTCTCTGTTTCTCACTCTGTTTTTTCTCTCTCTCTCTCTCTCTTTCTCTCTCTCTCTCTCTGTTTTCCTCTTAGTCTGTTTTTTTTTCTCTTTCTGTTTTTTACTCTGTTTCTCTCTCCTCTGCCCCACTCTTCCTTTTCTCTGTCCCCCTCATCCTCTCTGTTCTATCTCTCCTCTTCTCTGTTTAATCCCTCCTCCTCTCTGTTCTCTTTCTCCTCCTCCTCCTCCTTCTCCTCCTCCTCCATGTTCTATCTCTCTTTGATTCACCGTTAGCATGTTATAATGATATGTGAAGGTATGCAAAAATGATAAAAAAAACATTTAGTGATGAAAATGTTATTTCAATCTGAAGCGTGACCGACAGACCGACAGACCCACACATTCTCATATAGAAATGTATGAATGCCTCTAAAAACATAGTTTCATTTATTTTTATATATTTCTTGAAATTCTGAATAATTTTAGTTTTTGTTTATACAAATTCAAACTTTTTCAATGTGTCTATATATATATATATATATATATATATATATATATATATATTCAGAAAAGAATATATTTCTAGAGTTGCTTCTAAGGTAATTAGATTTGTTTATGCTAATTGTCGAGTCGTTCTAACTAATCACACCAAACGTTAGCTAGGATGAGAGAAGTGCACCTATCTCTTGACAATTCCGTCTTCGCGTACAATGATATAAATACATAATATTCAACTGACACAAATGATTTTTGTTAATGCATTTTCCTGAAATAAATTCTAAATAATTTCAATGCATCTGTCTTTTTTTGAAAAATGAAATCAGACATAAAAGGTGGGGCTAATTAAAAGAAGTAGATCTGTGAAATAGATTTCAAATCTAATATGTCAGCATGAATTTACAGATGGATGTAACCAGATGTCTTTTGAATTGTCTGCCAAATCCTTGGCACTTTTTAGAATTTTATCTTTTTATACATATTTAAAATACTTGTGTTGATTAAAAACAACAAAAATGAAAGAAAAACTTTTAACCTAATAGTAATCCATCATCGAGTTAGCTCCCTTGATTTCTTTATTAATGAATCATTCTGATTGGCTGAATGCGTGAATTGAGAGATGTCTTTAAAATTGCAATTTCCCATTTCGATTCCTGTCATGTTCGAATCTATTGAAAACCTTTTCAATCAGATAAACTCATATCATAGTTTGAAGAGACAGCTGTAAAACAAAATGCTTCCTGGTTTTTCTTTCTATATCGAAACTCGATTGCAAAATAAATTCTAATATTTCCCAAATCATTTTACGACTGAAGAAATGTTAATGCATAAAGTCAACTAAATAAGAATGTCACTTTTCTTTTTCGATCATTCATAGGTACATGTTGTAAAGGTATAGGATTAGATTTTTAGATGCATCTAAGCATCTCTGTAACACCTAAGGGTCCCACCTAAGGGTTGAACTAGTATTTTAATGGTTGGTTAATTTTGGTGCATTTTGGGTCAGGAAGATATCGGCTTCCTGACCCAAAATGCACCAAACATTGATGTTTTATTGTTTTTTATTCCTCTGTGCAAAACTCAATCATGCTCTGCAAAATCCCAAACAAAAAAACAATTTTCCTCTCTTCCCTCTCCTCTTCCCTCTCCTCTTCCCTCCCGCTCTCCATCCCCTCTTTCATTCAACCAAACAATATGAATAAGTACTTGAACATATAAAGAACTTGAAGCATAAAAGCTTTCACCGAAATGACTGGATTCGGCATTAAATAACCCGAAAAGGGTTGATATGCCGTAAAACAAAACAACCAAACCAACCAAGAGGGAAGGGGGCCTAGCCCCACCCCTCACAAACGGTCCTAATTGTCGAATTGTTCTTGCTTTGTGCCATTTTTTTTCTATTTATTTACTTGCGCCATATTTATTGGTGCCATTTTTACCGACTACCCTAACTATTCACCCTATAGAGCGATTTATAAGACGAACAAAGATGATATTATTATTATGGGGAGTTGGATTTTCTGATGCACTTGAGCTAGGTTTTCATTAGTCTACCATGATCCTAGTACCCAGAATATCTAGACGCATCATGAAGTTGATGCAAGAGGTGGCACGCTGTACATGCGTGAACAACCTGAGACACTGAGAATGTAAGGCATCCATAATCTTAGCAATACCAAGTTTCTCATGAAGCACTATTGAATTGATTAAATATTTGTAGAATTTGCTATATTCAGACTACTGTTCTCATCTTGGGTGTTTTTATCACAACGTTTCGGCCGATGTAACCTCCAACCTTCTTCAGGTGTATCTTATCAAACTCAGGAATCTTTCTGTCGAACTCGGGAATCTGGACGGAATTTCGAACGGAACCCTTTATTAAATCCACAAGGGGTAGCACGCTACTCCTGTGGATTAAATAAAGGGTTCCGTTCGAAATTCCGTCCAGATTCCCGAGTTCGACAAGGTACACCTGAAGAAGGTCGGAGGTTACATCGGCTGAAATGTTGTGACAAAAACACCCAAGATGAGAACAGTAGTCCGAATATACCAAATTTTACAAATTATCAACCCTCATCTAAAAAAATCAGAAACATGATTAAATATAATTACTTGAAATAGATTTTAAATCTAAATAGGGTGTCGTTTTGGCTTGTTATCTACATATCATGAATCTACTTTGGTATGATATCTACACTTTGTTATGCGATCTTCACCTCCTGTTGCAATCAACACGGTACAAGAGCAAGGAAAACACTTCTTTTTATTGGATTCGAAAGAATATGTGGTTATCGAGCCTGGAACCCTAACCCTAACACTTAACCCTAACCCTAACACTTCAAAGAAGAGACTGTGTGACACTTCAGCCAATTATTCAACGATAAGTCACTGAAGGCTCAGTTATCTATTCTGATGAATGCAGAGCTTGCACAAATTTAAACCAACTCAATTTTCATCATTTTTCCGTGAATCATCATCAAAATTGAGTCGATCACAACACCGGAGCAGATACACAAAGAATTGAAAGCTCATGGCTTGACACGAAGATTCATATATTGAAAAAAAAATGAGAGGCGTACGTTGAATATATTTTTCTTCTTGTGGATATCAAGCCAAATTAGCACCTTAAATAGTCATGTACCAACGTTATCTAATCTGATATGTTTTTTTTTATTAATGTAGAGATAAATAATTTTATAGATGACAATTTTATTTGAGAAACTAGAATTTAAAATTGTCCCATCTCAGAATTGATAAAATTGGGAGCAAGTCTCATTCATTTTCAAGAAAGAAAAAAAAAACTTCAAAATAAGTTGAGACCATTTTAAACGGCGCACAAGGTTCAAGAATTCTTTTGTCAATTTAACAATAGCCAACGGATAATTTCAAACACCTCAGTTATTTGAAGCGAAAATATAAAAGAACATTTCCTTTCTCTTTTAATGATTGATTCTTTTATCCGTATCATTTTTTTTCTTTTGGTTTCAGACTTTCTTTTAGACAAAAGATTTTTTTGAAGTCATTGATCTTTTTTTAATGAAAGGCCGTTAAAATGTATTTATTTACTCATTTTATCATTTACGACTGATTAACGATTTGCGATAGAAAAATCAAATTTATAAGCTGAGCTTCGTTTTTTAGAACTTATCATCTGAATTGTATCAAGTTTTTCAAAAGGAAAATTTCCTTTGAATTTGCACTGAGCCTAACCAGCTTATCACTTCTGATCAAAATAGCAAAAACTGTGCACAGCATACACACACACACGATCACAAATCATGTGTGTGCCTACCTACAATCTTTGATTTGTTTAATCCTGTTTTATTGACCGGTGTCTGACAAGAATATTCTTAGTTTATGTCATTTTATTAAATTTATAATTAGTAATTCACTGAGAAAGTCTACAAAAATAAAGAACGACAAAATATTCAAATATTGGATCAAGAAAGCAAAAAAAAAAAAAGCTTGAGAACGTCTTGCGTTTTAGAATTTCTTACTATTAATCTGTGTCAAGGTTATTATGATATATTTCCCTTATTTGCAGAAACTGTATTTATCTGGTGGGGGATGACAAAGTATAAAAATATAAGAAAATCAAAAGACAAATTGAATAACATTTTTATTTTACAATAAATTTTAATTTCACCCTGAAATAATCAAAGTGAAATTAGTTAATCGATTTTCATGAGTTTTGTTTTTCTTCATTAAAAAAATTAAATATTATAATTGTGGTTTGCTTTATTTTGTATATTTTATAATAATAATCACTATATATATATATATATATATATATATATATAAAGGATTTTATCAAAGTTTTGATCATCTAATGATCTGTTTTCAAGAGCAAGACGGTGCAATGGGAGGGGGGGGGGGTAAATGTGGCTCGTTACATTTAATGCCTCTAAAACAAAGCTTCTCTCCTGTCACCACCAATGCTCAGATCCTTGTTTTGCTCCAGGTGAAATGAATGGCTCTCCCCTTGAGGAAGCCCCTTGTTTTGATTAGCTCCTAGGACTGACTTTCACTCCAGGTTGCTGAAAATACGGTTAGATCATTCTACCACTCCAGAAAGTACCTGACTCCTGGTGCAATCCTCTATCTATTTAAGAGTCAGATACGTCCTCAGGTCGAGTACTGATGCCACATCCTGTGAGGTGCCGCTCCTTTCTTGACACAGTTCAAAAGCGACTGCCTAGTGTGGAATTATTTCTTCTGTTCTCAACAACCCTCTTTTTAACAGAAGAGACGTTGCTAGTTTTCCTCTAGTCTTTCGTGATTTTCATGGAAGGTGCTCCATTAAGCTACAATCTTTGGTTCCTCCTTGTAAGACATTCACAACAAGAACTCGTCTGCATGCCAGCACTTCAGGGAATTTTCATTTATTCCTCCGGTTGCATAATATCAAATGGAATTTCTATGAACAGTTTTTTTCCAAGAACTTTCCATCTGTGGAACACATTACCATGCGACTGATTCCCTGCAGGCTATTACATGGTCGTCTTTAAATCTAATGTCAACAAATACTTGTCATAAACCGTGCTCAATTTTATTTTCATCATTTTCAATCCTCTTATAATATTCTTCATCATTCGACTGACAATCTATCCATCTTATCCATCCTTATCTTTGAGTAGCCTTTAGCCTTGATAAGTGGTGACTCATTAGTTAAAAAACAAACAGACATCGTAATTTCTGATGTTTCTTGTGTGTGAAAAATGTAAACTGCACAGAAGCAACAATTAAGATGGAATCAAATTAGGGAATAAAAATCTTTTATTTTTGGAATGCTACATCAACATCCCTTTTCTCAACCCAACTCTCAAACAACCACAAATGTCTACAACTGAATTACAAGAAATATAAGTCACATCAAAAGAATTATTAAAGAACTTTCTAACATTGCCTTGAAATTTTAAAATTGTCTCCTGTTCTTGCTATTCCAGCCAGGAGGTCTTGGAGAATGCCAGTAAATGTGGTGCTATAAAAATATACTTGTTCTTCTTTCAAGCCGTATTAGCTGCCCTAACTTAAACAAAATGTGTCTTTTTTTTTTAATTCTCCTTCCTCTTGACAACCGACAGCAAAACCAAAACCTGTGCCTTCATTTGTAGCTTAAGCGTTCAAGTCACTAAAAAAAAAAACTGGGATAAGCCCCGTCTTTTCTTTTTTTTGTTTTGTTCAGTCCCATACAGAATCGTTTAGAAAATTAGATTACTTTGTCTACTTAGCAAAATACTCCATTGTTTCCAGGGAACAATTCTTACTTTTGTTTCAATTTATTTCTCGATTCAATGTTTGGTAGCTGTCAACAACTTTACGGATTAAATGCAACTACGACAACTTCTTTTCTTTTTCTGCACAAAATAAACTCTTAAGTTGCAATCAAATTATCCAATCATTTTCAAGACAGAATTTGGATGGATTGATTTCAGTGGTGAATCGTGATTTTAAGTGTTAGTATTCTGTTTTGAGAAATTAATTTTTTTTTTAAATTTAAACTCTAAAACTAATGTTTAATAATCCTTGTTCGAAATTTCAAGTCAAAAAAAATTTTTTAATTAAATATTTTCTTAAACATTTTTCTTAGTATAACTTGAATATTTTAACTTAAAAAAATCTTATTTGTAAACATAACTAAGTTAAATATTAGCATTTTCAAAAAGTTAAATTTTTCAAGTTTAAAAAAATGTAATAAAAAGTTCAAAGCAAACAAATTATAGTTAAATCTTATTTTACTGAAAATAAAAATTGTTTTATTTCAATGAAAGGTTTATTTAAATATTGACAGATATTTTTCAAGTATCTTTCTCTCTGTGTGTGTCTGTCTGTCTCTCTCTCTCTCTCTCTCATATATTATGTTTTCCTCTTAGCATTAAGACAACCCTCTTTCATAAAACGAATTGAGTACTTTCGGTTATAAGTATCATAAAAAATATAAATAAAACAAATAGTTCCATTTCAATACGATATCATTTCTGCCACTAGTAGTTTCGTTTTGCTCAGTTAGTAGAGCACTGGATGCCGACCACTGTGGTTCCGGTTTCGGATCTTGCTAGACCTAGTCATACTGATGAGTCATAGAAATGACGAAACGCGTGTCTGTGTATAAATATATGTGTGTGTGTGTGTGTATATATATATATATATATATATATATATATATATTATTATTATTATTATTATTATTATTATTATTATTATTTCATGTATCAACATAAAATCTTATAAGGAGATATAATCGTTTATGTCTCGATTTCAGTATTTACGTAAACAGTGCTTAATATGTGAGTAGAGCTAGGTAGTAAGTTATGAAAATATGTTCATGGCAATTAAGCTACACAGAGGCTTCTGCGTTTCATCCCCGTAATGAATCGTCAGGCTACAGGGATAAAACGCGGAAGCCTCTGTGTAGCTTAATTGCTATAAATATATTTTCATAGCTTACTATATATATATTTTTTAATGCAACTTTAATTCCTATATAATTTTATTGCTAGCTACCATATTGCAGAATGGTTCTTGGATATAGTGTTTAGATAGTATTATTATTATTTTTATTTTTTTATTATTGTTATAATTAATGTTATTTGATATGCAAATTACTATATCATACGGTAGTCTTAAGGGTAATATATTATTATTATTTTTTTATCATTATCATTATTATTATTTATTTATGTATATATTAGTGATATTTTAAGCTGAATTATTTCGACACTTGATTATTGGGGAAATGGTCGTATAATCAGTACCATTGGAGAGCCATGAATATTATAACTGTCCTGTTTTTAAATCTCCGAAACAGTTACATGGTAAACAGCTGATGATCCCCGTGTTAATATTAGCCGCTTACGGTCTCCTGTTTTTGTTTCACTCTTAGATAATTACCCCCCCCCCCTTTTTTGTTTCTTTTTTTTTTTTTTTTTTTTTACTTATATTTTTTCATTTATTAATTTTCCAACGAATGTTAAGTCTGCAATATCTTGGATTTAGTTAGTTTGTCTGGGAATTTAAACTGCATTTTACATATTTTCATTTTTTTTTTTTTTTTTTTATTAATGACTCAAAGCTTCTTTAGACTATATATATATATATATATATATATATATATATATATATATCCACAATCAGACAAAAAACGCACACAGTCGTAGACCGGAAGCCCTAAACTGAAGTTTTACACTCATTTGGCCTCCTCCAAACCCAAGACTTGAACACGGATCACCTGTATGTGAGACAACAACTCTACAAATTGAGCTAGCGTTCTTCCGCACACAGCAAAGTTTATAGACATATCATGGAATGCACAGAAATAATATGAGAATGATACGATGGATGTGTAATGTGAGTCTTAAAGACAGGCCTAGGTCTTATGATCTCAGAGGAAGATTAAATCTGGACAATATAGGGAGATGTGTGCAGAACAGGAGACCTCAATGGTTTGGTCACGTTTAAAGAATGGATGACAGTCCTCGCGTTAGTAGATGTAGAACAATTGAGGTAGCAGGTTCAGTTCGCAGGGGAAGACCCCCCCCAAAAAAAAACATGGGAAGAAATGATAAGAATGGACTTGAGAGGTAAATTACCAGGAATAATTTAGTTTGGGGGTCAATTTCTGAAAGTCGTCCAATACATGCCAGCATGTAAAATTGACGTTAAACTGAATATGGTGATGATAAGCATTAATTTATAAGTAATAAGAAAATAAGATAATAATTAAATGAAGGTAATAGCTGGAGTGATTTAAAAAACAAACAAATGTTATTTGTTTGTTCCTGTAATTGAAAAAGGTAGTGTTAGATACGGTCATTCTTTCTCTAGACATGGTTTAAGAAGGACCTGTTCGAAATCATAATCTAAAAGGTTTCAGATTCTATTGAAAACAATATGCTTTTAACAATGATTTAGTAGTGATCAATAAGCTAGAGAATGTAATAGCAAAATTTTCTACTGAGAGCAAAAATGACTGCCATCTGTAATTTATATTTGCTGCTGAAAAGAAAGATGGCTTCCCCGTAAAAAAAAAACGATAAGCAAAATCAAATATTGATGTGTCAGATGGAATGCTATTTAGGTCTAACTGCTAAAATCCACCTTACTTAAGTTTATATATTAGAAAATCACAGACTGAAACGTGAATGCAGAATAATGGGGTAATCCTGATTTGAAATTAGTTTTCTCTTGACGCAAACAATTTCCGCCAGTGAAATTCATTAATATATATATATATATATATATATATATATATATATATATATATATATATATATATATATTAAGGCAAGGAATATAATAGACGTTTGTGACATTGGAGGGGGGTTGAAAAAGTGTTAAAAACGAGAGAAATATAATCAATACATAAATCTACTAAGCCGGCTTTCGTCCACATTCATCAGAGTAAATACGTGGAAATAATTCGATTACACGATTAAAAAGTGGGTGCTGCATTTGCTCGCAGTCAATCAAAAACAACAACGCGTCAACAACTTAGGGTGTTGTTTGCAACTGTTTCAATGCAACAAAAAAAGTTTTTACAACAAAAATATGTGACAATGAGTAAAACATCGATTCACTACTTCACTCCGTAATCAGCTGAGTGGACAGCAGCAGGTGAAAGCCGTCCAACGTGAGCAAAGATGCAAACATCAGCAGGCAAGGTTTTGGCCTCCGTATTTTGAGATGAGCAAAGTGTTTTGTTTATCGATTACCTTGAGAAAGGAAGAAATCGACAAAAATGGCTACAAAAGAAGAAAAAAAAAGTACTCCTTCACCAAGACAATGCACCGTGTCACAAGTTGATCACAACAATGGCAAAACTACATAAATTGGACTTGGAATTGCTTTTGCAAACACCTTATTCTTCAGATCTGGCCCCCAGCAACTACTTGCTGTTTGCAGACCTCAACAGAATGCTCCAGGGGAAAAGATTTGGCTTCAATGAAGAAGTGATATCGGAAACTGGGGCGTATTTTGAGGTTAAAGACAAATCGTTCTACAAAAAAGGAGACTATGTTGATGAGTAAAGTTTAATTTTGACTAAAAGTTGTTGTTTTATTAGTTAGGCAAGGGACTTATTGAGTGATGCGTTATACTGACCAGTGTTTTTGTTTGTTTTGGGGATTTTCTTTTCATAATTTCAACCCTGATATTAGAAAGCCGATGAGAAAAACTGACAATTTCGATAAAAGGACAAATCAATTGACGTCTGTTTTGTTTAATCAAACCTAGTCAATGATAACTCTGGTGCAGGGTTCGAATTGTGCGACCGGCAGTACAGTTTAATATAGCCACATTGATGATATTTGGTGAACATGAAACATGTCTGTTGAAAATAAATGTTTATTAAAATAAAATATGATTGAAAGCTCCCTTCAAGTCGAGCACTTTGAGAGAAATATAACAAGTTTCCATTCAAGCAATATTTCGAAAGTTTAATCCATTGGGATGATTGAATACTCTCTTGAGACTTACTGTGTTTGTAAATAAATGTAGAGTTTATTTCTCTCTCCTCTTTCTTATATATCATATATTGTTCTTTCCTATATCATGATGGCCGAATTGATGAGAATGTTGAATCGGAGTCAATAGTGACTTTGGTCCAGGATTCGAATCATTTGACCGGCAGTACAGTTATATATATCCACACTGATAATTGTTATTGAACATCAAACATGTCTATGTTGATAATAAATGCTTGTTAAAAAAAAATATTTACATATATATATATTGTTATTATATGAAATCTGAGTTAATCAACTTTTGTTTCCATCAGGCCTTTTCTCTATATATTTTAATTACACAAAATACATGGTAAAATATTCCTCAGTTTTGGGGTTGAGTTAGCTTTGAAAAAAACATCATTTTAATTGTTCTAATGAACTGTAGTTTGCGATTAACTCATCAAGTAATCCATTTCTTAAGTTTCTATCACTCTGACCCTTGCTAACTGTATTTTGTTTGACCCCTAAATCTTATTTTATATAGGGTTTATTACTCACTCTCTCTCTCTCTCTCAACAGTTTAAGATAATAAAGGAAAGAATTTGAAAAAAGGGGTAATATCATGAGAATAGTTATATTATTTAATTGGTAGCTATAGAGTGGTAAATATAACCAACTGAAAGAGACTTATTTTAGATTTTGTCTTTTTTTTTTAATATTTAACTGGCTTTGCAAGCTCACTTTTCCTCATTCAAACAATCTAACCCAATTTCAATGAGTGATCAAACGGGTCACATTTTTTTCTAATATATATTAATCCACAGACACACTATTTCACTGTATCACAACCCTTCAGTGTGGCTAGAATAGCAAGTACCTCACACACGGATCGAAACGTCTCTCGATCACAGTCGGTACTCTTAACAACTTAGCTATCATTCGGCACCTGCTGAGGGTAAGCAGAAACATTGTCAACTACCTGAGAGCTTCATTTGTTTACACAAAGAGTACTGTGTATATATATATATGTATATATATATATATATATATATAGTCTACGCTTGCTGGCTGAGTATGGAGCTATAATTCTGACTTACCTAGTTTGGGAGTTGCTCCTGCTCCTAAAAAAAGGAACCGCTTCTTTATATATATATTATATATATATAATATTTGCAAATAAATATTAAATTATTTATACCTACATACGTAGGTGTTTCAAGCTTATGCTCATCAGTGTATGAAGTAACAATTTTATGCGGTCACAGAGTGCAAACCCAGTTTACAGTCAACCAAACCTCCGCACCCTTTTGCTCTATCCCCACGGTCATCAGAAATTATCATGTAATACAGGAGAAATTAAGTTCTATTTATGCCTAAATACAGCAGGCAGAAAACATATATATATATATATTATTAATTTTATACGTACATAAAAGTAATCCATGGACACGTGTATCTGGCTCACAACTTAGACAAGTATCGCACCTTCGTTATTGATGTCTATAGTCCAGCGTTTTTACCACTGGACCAAGACGCCTTGTCTAGACATATGTACGATTGTTATCACCTAAATATTTTATGTATTTTAATGTAATCATTTTTATTGGTGATTGCAGCGTTTGTTGTTGTTTTTTTGTTTTTTTGCTTACTATTATTTCGATTGTCTCACTTCCTAAGTGATTAAGATATATATAAGATAAATGATAATAAATTGTACTTAGCTTAACACTTTACTGTAGTTTGACAACATTTCCGATCTCATAAGTCTAACTGATCTTTAGTGTTTGACATGACCAGAAGATCAGTCGGGTACATTTCTGAAGATCAGTAATACCGTGAAACTGCAGTAAACTGTTAAGCTAAGTACAATTTATTATTTATATAGCTCTATCCGAAAGGATATCAAACCCTTTATTTGTCTAACTTATATGTTTTATTCCCAATAGAGTTTGTTTTAAGAATAGCATTCTAAACAATGCCCTTACGTCTTTTGAAAAGTGATCACCGAATAAGTATGTAATATGTCCGAGGTGGGTGATCCTCGGAGTTTTATTCCATAAAGGATGATGACCCGCTGGCAAATGTCATAGATGACAAGATCGGGCATATTACAGGATTGAGAAGAGGACGGGGTATGGATCAGACAAACACAGAAAGCTCCCCACCCCCTCAGTCCCCCCCCCCCCAGGGAAGTGATGCTTAAGAGGGTTAGACACATTAGGTATAACGACACCGTCTTACATATGGAGGGAAGGCTTCTGACCAAAGCAAGATGGAAGGTTGGGGAGATCTGTTTCAAGAGAAGAATGGTAGGGGTTGGTTCGGAAACAAAAGAAGGATCAAATTGGTAAGATCCCTTTAAGAGATCCATGGATAATATCCGTGGAGATCTTTCCATAGCTCATGTTCACTAACATTATAAATTGTGGGTCATCATTTTCCAAGAGGAATAATGTCCGTTACTGCCATCGCCATCATGTCTTCCCCTTTTTTCTTTCTTTCTTTTTCCTGCCCCCTTCATCGGACTGTGAAATACATTGAAGTGATTGTTCCGCTGTCTCACAGCAGCAGAGGAGTCTGTTTGCGAGCGAAATCGCGTTTTGTTCTAATCCTCCCTCACAAAATGCACAATGATATTCTATTGTGCAGAGGAGAATGGAGGGGGGGGTCGGTCTCCTCCACCTTTCCCTCAACGTGTCAGTATGAGCCTGATGAAGGCCGATAATGTTGGATGAAAGGGCCACAGTTGGTGCATTATCAAGCAGTAAGAAGGCTGTTCAGTTATCTGGCTATACTGGACTTGGCACACATTAGGAACTTTCTGACAGGTACTCAACGGAATATACAGCGTCTTCTCCTCTTTTCTTGGTCCCCATCTCCCCTTCCTATTTGCCAATTCTTTATTTGTAACTTTCTTTTCACCACCTTACTGTTCTCTTCCCCCTCTCTCTCCATCTCCCCCTCTCTCTCCATCTCCCCCTCTCTCTCCATCTCCCCCTTCATCTCCTCCTCCCCCTTTCTCTCCATCTCCCCGTTTCCCTTCTCTCCCCATCTCCCCTTCTCTCTTCTCTCTTCATTTCCTCCTTCTCTCTCCATCTCCCCCTCCATCTCCCCCCTCCCCCTCTATCTCCATCTCCCCCTCCATCTCCCCTTTTCCCTTCTCTCCCCATATCTCTTTCTCTCTCTTCCCATCTCCCTTTCTCTCTCCCCTCATCTCTCTTTCTCTTTCCTCTCATCTCTCTTTCTCTTTCTCCCTCTCCAATCTCTCTTTCTCTCTCTCCCATCTCTCTTTCTCTCTCTCTCTCTCTTTCTCTCTCTCTACCCCTCTCTCTCTCTCTACCCCTCTCTCTCTACCCCTCTCTCTCTCTCTCTACCTCTCTCTTTCTCTCTCTCTCAAAATTCTTACTTTAAAATCTCCATCCATGGTCAGTCATTTTATCTTCCATTTAATGTCAATTCAACACGTCAAATCTCCTTTGGCAAAACTTTGCACTTTCACTCCTCTCTCTCCAATTGTCACTTGAATCCGTGGCTCAGAAGAATTCTCTCATCGGCTCCTTCTCTATCCCCAGAATTTTCGAAAGAATTATGTCAGAGATGGGAGCAAATTTTCGCATTATTTCCTTAATATCTTTTCTGACAATAAATGCCCAAGAATATATTATTTTACTTTGTTTATTCATTTATTTGTCTATCCCTGCCTTTCTCCTTCTACTTCTCTGCCTTCTATTTTTTTAATCCTGTTATTTCATCTTTTTCTCTTTTCATTTCTCTCTCCCTCTCCCCAACTTGCCTTTTCCTTCTCTTTTCCTCCATACAACCTCCACCCTCTCTCTCTACTTGACCCTCTTTAACCATAGATATAAAAGTCATAACATATTTCATCATGTTTGCCTCCAGGTAAATAAGATGAAAGAGAAAAGCATGTTTACTCTTCAATTATTTAAAAACATTTTAATTTTACTTTCATAAAATATTTTTAGACAAATGAAAAACTGATGCTTTCTTCTTTGTGGCCTTTATAGAATTTCTTTTTTTCTCGGATTTGTTTTTGTTCAAAACAAATTTGTATGTATTTATTATTGCTATTTTAATATTAAAATACTTTCATAAAATGAGCTCCATCTCCATAGTTTATAGGGGATGGATGATTGGCCTTATCGATACCGTTACAGTCTATGAAATACTAATCTATTGTCGTCATTTCCACACTAATACCTTTGCAAAAGTTATGACCCTCCCCCACAAAAATAGCAACTTGCGTTCAATGAATCGTTTACAATAGTTATTATGTTTGCTAGTAAAGCAGAATAACCTAATCAGAAGAAATCAAAATGTTAAAAGAAAAGAAGTGCAATTTAAATTGCAATCATGTCTGAAAATTATCTTGTGGGGGGGGGGGGGAATTTCCTAAAGGGTCTCAACAACTGAGGATACCATTGAATCTACACTCACCGATATACTACAACTTCTCCCTCTTCTTCTCTGCCTTCTCCTCTGTTTACCTGTTTTATTAACCTCTCTCTCTTTTTCTCTCTTTCTTTTCGTTTCTCTCTCCTCCAACTTGGTGTTCCTTCTCTCTGAACTCTGTAACCTCTTCCCCCTCCCCCCCCTCTGTCTTTCTTTGATTTTCACCTTTTTGGCGGCCAAGACTCAACTTAAATTTTTTGAAAAATAAAATGTAAGTTTTTTTATATGCAGCCACTGTTTCAATGTATTTACACCATTAGAAATAGGCAGTCATCAATAGTCATCTCTGTGGTGGGAATCTTTTCCTCCGATAAAGTATTCTTAAGTTATGATCACCCCCCCCCCGCACCATCCCGACAACCGATGTGCCGTATGCTTCATCTTGAGAATCACTTATTTAATGCATTTGTATCTGTCATCAGAATTTGTTTCCTTGTCATTTTTCATATTATCACTTGTGTGCATTGTGGCCATTCGCTCTCTCTCTCTATCTCTCTCTCCCTCTCTCTCTCTCTCTCTCTCTCTCTCTCTCTCTATCTCTCTCTCTCTATCTCTCTCTCTCTCTATCTCTCTCTATATATATATCTTTCTCTCTCTCTTTATCTTTCTCTCTCTCTTTATCTTTCTCTCTCTCTATCTTTCTCTCTCTCTCTATCTCTCTCTATCACTCTCTCTATCACTCTCTCTCTCTCTCTCTCTATCTCTCTCTCTCTCTATCTCTCTCTATCTATCTATCTTTCTCTCTCTCTCTATCTTACTCTTTCTCTCTCTCTCTCTCTTTCTCTCTCTCTCTTTCTCTCTCTCTCTCTCTATCTTACTCTTTCTCTCTCTCTCTCTATCTTACTCTCTCTCTCTCTCTCTCTCTCTCTCTCTTTCTCTCTCTCCAAAAGCGGACTGATGTCTAATGTCCAGTTATAGTGAAATGCTTTCTATTTTCTCTTTGGCAGATTATCTATGCAAATGTGTCCACCAAAGAGCAGCTGCCTATTAGCCTCGATGAAGTGTCGGCCCCTTACCTTGTGGCATTCACCTATAGTGTTAAATGGCATCCAACCAAGTAAGTAAACTAAACTATTACTCCTCCTCACCGTTCTCCTTTCTCTTTCTTATCCTATTTTTACAACTCTGTACGGAACCTTTGGTGCTACCAGATCAGGCTGTCTGAAGGTATCGGCTATTGACCCAAAATGCACCAAACATTGATGTTTTAGTGTTTTTTTTTTTCTCTTGGCTAAACTAAAATCTGTTCTGCAAAGCCCAAAACAAAAAAAAACAATTCCCCCCTCTTCCCTCCCATTCCGTTTCTTAAAACTTTTACAAAAATGACCAGATTCAGCAGTAAATAACCCAAAAAGGGTTGATATGCCGTAAACCAACCAAACCGTACAGAACTACAAATCTCACTTAGCAAAAGAAAACCTTGTTAGTTACTTCGGCAACACTGCAGTTTGTCAGTCGCAACGCATACGTACATTATACTTATGTCATGTGAAATTTTAAATACATTTTCTAATGAATAACACTGTAGCGAAAAAAAAAAGGGTGCAGCTATAGCAGCTTTCTTAAGTTATTTTTGTTGTGCTGTGACAATATGGTGCTGGACAAATGCCTATATAGTTTCAGGTATTTTGATGAGTTATAGTAAAGGGGAGGTAATTAGAACTGTCTTTAATAACACGCATGTATACACAGTAAGTCTGGACAGTGGACAATACTGATGAAGCGCAGTTTTGTCTGCAACAAATACCTATCTTTCACCATAATTATTTATTTATTTTTTCTTTTTTGACCAATTAATTCACTTAGATCTCCCAGGTATTAAAAAAAAAATGTGAAAGAGAAAATGCAAGACACCCCCCCCCGCCTCCTCCAAATAATCCGACTGACCGAAATAAAAAAATAGTGCTGCTTCCCAGCTGACTATAACATGATCGTTTTTAAGTTCAATGTAAACTTGTTGAGCCGCCCTCTTAAATAATCAAATTCTGCCCAATTCCCACCATCATTACCAATCATCATGGTGTTGTCTCACCCGACACTCACTTAACCCTTATCCTCGAGTGGCCTTTGGGCCTTGATAAGTGGAGACACCTTACTAAATAAAATAAAGGGGATGTGATAATACACAAAGATTGACACAGCTTCTGGAGAGGTTTCAATCTAGATTAAGAAATACGTATCCCAACACCAAGTCAAAATTGACAAGCAATCATAGTAAAAAAAACACAACATAAATTAATAAACATCTACCCTATTAACATTCTGCCACAAAATTCCCATAAATGAAAAGAAACTAAGTTGACTAATACAGCAAATCATTAAACCCCTACATATTACTTACTAACCTAAATAGTCAGAAGATATTACTTACTAACCTAAATAGTCAGAAGATATTACTTACTAACCTAAATAGTCAGAAGATATTACTTACTAACCTAAATAGTCAGAACATATTACTTACTAACCTAAATAGTCAGAACATATTACTTACTAACCTAAATAGTCAGAACATATTACTTACTAACCTTAATAGTCAGAAGATATTACTTACTAACCTAAATAGTCAGAAGATATTACTTACTAACCTAAATAGTCAGAACATATTACTTACTAACCTAAATAGTCAGAAGATATTACTTACTAACCTAAATAGTCAGAAGATATTACTTGCTAACCTAAATAGTCAGAAGATATTACTTGCTAACCTAAATAGTCAGAAGATATTACTTGCTAACCTAAATAGTCAGAAGATATTACTTGCTAACCTAAATAGTCAGAAGATATTACTTACTAACCTAAATAGTCAGAAGATATTACTTACTAACCTAAATAGTCAGAACATATTACTTACTAACCTTAATAGTCAGAACATATTACTTACTAACCTAAATAGTCAAAACATATTACTTACTAACCTAAATAGTCAGAACATATTACTTACTAACCTAAATAGTCAGAACATATTACTTACTAACCTAAATAGTCAGAAGATATTACTTACTAACCTAAATAGTCAGAAGATATTACTTACTAACCTAAATAGTCAGAAGATTATATAAGGATGCCAAAAAATATATTCACTCTAAGCAATAAATCAGTAACCCTAACCCTAACCTATCTGAATGGCTCCTACCCAACTATAGACATAACACTATGCAATTCCTCAAGCCACACAGACTATACATGGAAGATACATGATGATCTTATCGACAATGACCATTTCCTTATTATTCATCGAAAGTCAACAACCAAATTATAATAAACTTCCTTGCAGGAAAATAAATAAAGCAAACTGGGAAAGATCTAAAAAACAAAACAAAGACCTAACAAATCACATGAATGGATCTCTAATAGAACTATCGCGAAAACCTTAATCTCAAACAGACATGACATATTTTGGTTTGATGATTACTGCAAAACACTAGTCCACCTACTGCAATCCACAGCCACCCTACATATATTTAATAACGAACCCACAACCATCAATTTAAGCTTCTTCGAATTTCTATAGAAAGTAAAGTGGTCGACCATAGTTGAGGGCAACCCAAAGGCTCCATTTTTATTAACTACTACACTGACATGTAAGGGAAGTCACCACTCCTTTCCCAGGATTACTCCACTTACCCATTGATCTAAGTGTTTAGCAAGGGGGCATCAAGTAATATTTTGGGGGTCTTTTGGTATGACCCGCCTGAGGATTGAACCCTGCTCTCCTGACCTATTAGCAAACACTCTAACCATTATGTCAAATGTGTCGTTAAATTACTAAGGCATGCAAGAATGTCAAAGAGAAAAAATTGGCAAAACTGAACAAAATTAACTCCTCCACCAAAAAAATGATTCGGAAAATCCAGTCGCCTCCTTCAAAACACCTGGCTAAAGACAATACAGAAGCAACCAATCAAAAAGATATAACAATTGTATTAGCTGAAACCTCAGCAAATTCCTCTTTCAAGAATGGCAGCCAATAATTCTTAAAATAGAAACATAATGCAGAAACTTACAGCAAACCCTTCACATTAGCAGAACTAGCAGAAGCCATTCAAAGATCCCACAATTTTACAGTTGATCCAGATGAAATCCATTACAAATTCCTAAAACAGTCAAAAAAAAAAAATATTACTGGATTATCTTCAAACAACTATCAATGGAATCTGGACAAATGGTAAATCCCCAGAATTATGGAAACAAACAAGCATAATCCCTTTGTTCTAACTAAGCAAAACTAGCGTCGAGTTGCATTAACGAGATGCTTATGCAAAACTATGGCACATATGATCAACAGGAGATTAGTATGGCTTATAGAATCGAACAACGTTTTTACCAATTCCCAATACAGCTTCAGAAACCAAAGATCAACAATGGATCATGTGGTTGGATTAGAAACACCCATAAAAGAAGCTAATATGCATAAACAAAGTCTTATTGCAATAGTTTTTGATCGAAGGAAGACGTATGACATCACGTGAAAACATGGAAAAATGAAGGATTTACAAAACCTGCGACTAAAAGGCAGACTACTTGACCTTATAAACAACTTTCTCTCAAACAGGAAATTCAAAGTTTGAATCAGATCGACCCTTTCTAACTAACAAAACCAAGACGACTGAGCCCCACAAGGAAGTATATCGCCATGCCGTTCTTTAACTTTACCAAATTCTTAAACCTTGAAATTGATGACTTCTGTATCACCTCTAAATCAAAATGCATGTGCACAAAAGTGCATCAACTGCAGCAGCACGTAAATAAAATGAATAAATGCGCAATCATAAATGGATTTAAATTTTCTTAATCTAAAACATATTTGCCAATTAAGGAAAACTCACAACACTTCTACATTAAAACTAAAGAAGTAGAAATACTGGTCACTGACCAACATAAATTCCTTGTAATTAACTGCGACAAAAACGAAACTTTATCCTTACTATGGCAAATCACTCCACCTCATACATGTAATAGCTCGTACAAACCAAACTATATAGAATCCTAATCTACTGAAAAATTGATTCTGGCTCCTACATATATGGATCAACTTGAAAATTCTATCGAAAAACCGTCAACACAATACACCATGAAGGATTGAGACTCCTTCTAGGGTCGTACATAAGATCCCTAGTGGGGAGCCTATACATCAAAACTCATTAATTACTACTATAATTCAGATTCTAGTGGGTGATGTCCTCTTCTACTCCCGATTACCTCTATCTCATAGAAGAGACATTGCTAGTCTTTCTCTACTCTATCATTATTTTCATGGCAGGTGTTCAGCTGAGCTTTAATCTATGGTCCCCCCTCTAAAACATATACAACAAATATACTCGTCTAGCTACAACCACTATCAGTAATTTCTCCTTCTCTCTCTCTGTGCCTAGGACTAAATGAAACTTCCATGGACAAAGTTTCTTTCCTAGAAATATCCGTCTGTGGAACTCTGTACTGCAGGGCTGCTTCCCAGCTGACTACAACATTGTCGTTTTCAAGTCCAATGTAAACAAATTCTTGTTATGCTGTCCTCCTAAATAATCAAATTCTGCCACCATTACCAATCATCACAGTGCTGTCTCACCAGCCACCTGACACACATTGACCCTTATCCTCGAGTGACTTTTAGGCCTTGATAAGTGGTAACTCTTTAGTAAAAAGCAAAACAAACAAAAATTGGAAAAACTAGCTTAACCATATTGCACTAAACTAAAATCCCAACCAACCAATCCAGCTTATGACTGTATTATTAACCCAAATTATTGACCCAAATTATTGACCCAAATTATTGACCCAAATTATTGACCCAAATTATTGACCCAAATTATTGACCCAAATCTTCATTTAATTGCCCAAAAAGGGCAATAAAAACTATTTGGGGTCCACATTGACCCCATATTCAAAGAAGCTGGAACCTTACTTACAAATGTCCATGATACCACACAGCTATGATCTCCTCTCTTGAGACTTAAACAACGAGAAGCAATTTTACATATAAACGAATTCACAAAAAAAACATCATCAGTCAAGAGAAACTCTACAATATTCAAGAAAATACCCTAAATACTCTACCATTTATACAGATGACTCGACAGGCAGCAACTGATCTGAATGTGGAGCAGTCCACAACAACACACCTGTCAGAAAAATGCCTCCCCCCCCAAAAAAAAAACAAAAAAATCTTCTATATTAACTGACAAACTTCTGCATTTGTTCGGTCAACAGCATCAACAGATTCGTCATCCAATCAGATTCCCACTCCATCCTATTAGCCATTCAAAATACAAAATTAGATAATTCTAAGCAAAATCAATTCTACAACTCTACCAAAAAAGTTATATTATTCTGGATATCAAGTCATACAGAAATCTATGGAAATTACAAGGCTGACTCATAGGTGTGGTACCTGACAAAAACTTCAAAACCCTGCCAAAAAACACCAACCAAAAAATAAACAAAATACTGACAAAAATAAAAATGCACACAGTTATGAAACCAAAACTCTACCAAATAGAACCTATATTACAAGAAAGGAAATCAACTACTATTGAGACCAGAAAATAAAAGACAATGCTGATTCGATTATGCATAGACCATATCAACTTAATCCATGCTTTCATCCTAAAACAAGAACAACGAAAATGTTTATGTGGAACACTACGAGGCCTGTCTAAAAAGTATCCGACCTTTATTTTTTCCGTGCGAAATAGAGACGATAGGGCAGCAGTGCCACTCTCTACAGTGAAGGAAGACACCTTCATGCACATGTGTAAATTTTGTCACCGCTTTGCTGCGCGTTAGTCGCTGAGTGAAATGCTACACAACATGTTCGTCAGATTACTGATTCTCTCAAGATGACTGAACATGTTGAGCAAAGGTACTGCATACAAATTTTGTCAAAAGCTTGGTGATTCTCAAAGAAAAACAATTCATAAGATTCAGCAGGTGTTTGGAGAAGATGCGATGGGTGTAACACAAATTAATGAGTGGTTCAATCGATTCAAAAAAGGCCGCACATCAGCGGAGAGTGACCAGCGTTCTGGCAGGCCCCAAACTGATCGGAGTGCAGCTGTTATTGAGAGGGTGTAAATTTGGTGATGGAAGATTGTCATTCAACCGTGCGGGAGATCGCCCAAGAGGTCAGAGTTAGTAAAGATCCCTGCACATGCAATTTTGCGTGATGATTTGATGATGCACAGAGTGGCTGCGAAATTTGTGTGTAAGTTGTTATCGCAAGAACAAAAGGACCTCCGTTTTCAAGTTGCACAGGACCTTCTGGAAACCGTCAACACTGATCCTGGGTTTCTGAACACTGTGATAACTGGAGATGAGTCATGGATGTACGGGTACGACCCAGTAACAAAAAGACAGTCGTTGCAATGGAAGCATCCCGAGTCTCCAAGGCCCAAAAAAGTGCAACAGGTGCGAAGCAAAATCAAAGTGATGCTGACTGTTTTCTTTGACATCCGTAGAATTGTGCATCACGAATACGCACCGGAAGGACCAACAGTTACAAAGGAGTACTATCGAGAAGTTCTCCGCCGTCTCCATGACGCAGTTCGGCACAAAAAGACCAGACATGTGGACGGCGAAAAACTGGCAACTACATCATGACAACATGGAATACCAGTCGTTTGCCAACCTCCTTACTCTCCAGATATGGCTCCTTACGACTTCTGGTTGTTTCGAAAATTGAAGACACCACTGAAAGGTTCTCGTTTTGAAACTAGAGAAGAGATAATGCGGAACGCGACGGCGGAGATCAACACCCTTTCAAAAGAAGACTTCCAGAGGTGTTTCCGGCAGTGGATAGATCGGTGGGCTAAGTGTGTGCAAGCACAAGGGGCCTACTTATAAGGGAATAATGATCCCAACCCCGTCAGGTATTTGAAATATTTTTCTGGCCTAAGGTCGGATACTTTATAGACACATCTTGAAGAAATGTATAAGCCTTACCATATGCAAATAAAATTGTTAAACATTGGGAGCATAAGGGAACTATTTGAAATAATAGACTTCAATAAAATTATCAGTTTCTTGAAAAAAAAAAACATCTTCAACCAAAGCTATGAGTACACAAACCAAAATTTCACACACAAGTATTGGGTTGGTGCAAAAACAATGGCGTTTTTTGACGTTCAACTTCAAAAGACCATAACTTCTTTTGGACCAAACTTTATTAATCAAAATAAGAACCATTAGAATCAACACATTTTTGCCAACAGGAAACAAATTTACTTATTCCATTATCATAAAAATCCGGAGTTCTGGAAGAGATGAAGTCATTGAAGACCAATACGGCATCATCTCGGCTTTTGAAGCATTTCTCGCGCAGGAAGTTGTCGAGATGCTTGAAAAAGTGATAATCGGTGGGCAAGAGGTCCGGTGAATATGGCAAATGAGGCAGTCTCGTAGCCCAATTCGTTCAGCTTCTGCAGGGTCAGTTGTGCAACATGCGGGTGAACGTTGTTATGGAGAATTGGTCCCTGAATATTGACCAATCACGGGCACATACGTTGGAGCTTCTGATGCATTTCGTCAATTTGTTGGCAGTACTTCTCCGCTGTAATCGTTTCACCCGGATTCAAGAAGCTGTGATGGATGAGACCGGTCGCAGACCACCAAACAGTCACCATAATCTTTTTTTGGTGTGACTTCGGCTTCGGGAAGTGTTTTGGAGCTTCGCCGGCATCCAACCACTGTGCCGAACGTCGCCGATTGTCATAGAGGATCCACTTCTGATCACATGTCACAATTCACTTGAGAAATGGGCAGTTTCTGTTGCGCAGCAAGAGCGTAGAAGACACCTCAAAACAACGATTTTTTTGATTATCGTTCAATTCGTGCGCCACCTATTTATCCAGCTTTTTTGACTTCCCTATTTGCTTCAAATGACGAATAACTGTTGAGTGGTCGACCTCGAGTTCATCAGCAACTTCTTGTGTGGTTTTGCGAGGATCAGCTTCAATTAAGGCTTTCAGATCTTTGTTATCAACCGCAGTCGGCCGGCCTTGACCGTCTTCATTTTCGAGGCTCTCGTCACCATTGTGAAATTTCTTGAAGCACCTTTGTGCCGTACGTTTGTTAGTGGTTCCTGGGTCAAACGCATCATTGATGTCACGAGCTGTCTCGGCAGCTTTTCGGCCTAGTTTGAACTGGAACAAGAATATCGTGCGGATTTCAATTTTGCCCATGCTGTCGAAAAGCCTGCAAAAAAACAATAAATGAAGTGATTAAAAATGGAAACGAATAACACAATTCGCTAGAGAGAGAAACACGCTTTAAAATGACCTATAACAACGCTATATTTATCAATAAATTAATTCAGAAAACATATATAAATATAACATGTGAGAAAACGCCATTGTTTTTGCACCAACCTAATAGAGACACACATGCTTGGATGTGTTAATACTCAGTAGATTCACTGACTTAACGAGATAGCAACAAGCCGAGATATACAACTATATCGAATGCTCAATTACCATCAGAAAGCATCACCTGAAATATTCTATAAATGAAAAGCTGTAAATATAATTGCACAAGTAGCAACCATCCATCAGAAAGAATAAAATATATTTGACATAAAATAACCCAACAACAGTTTACATGCCAGACCACCTCTCTAAAAAAAACAAAAAAAATAGTTAAATGGACCTGAAAGCTTGGATTATTTGTTTTATAATTTCAAGGTAAACTTTGACCTTAGTTTGCGATTCTTTATCATTAACAAACTTTCAAAAACTTATCCCCCCCCTAATTCTATGAAAGAGCTTTAAGTTGTCCAAGAGATAAAGGTTGTTAATAATATTTTTTAAATACCTGGTTCTACAAACCTTCTAAGTGTAGCAATCAGTTTGAAGTACCAATAGAAAGCAAGTTTCCTTACAGCTTGAAATACTTTGATTTTTTTTCTCTTAAAATATTTGTTTTCATAAGCAAATTTTATTTATGAGATTCTAATTTTTTCTTTGATCCTGTATTAGTCATTCACATTTCTACGTTTCTGTCTATGAAGAATTTCAGATTGAATTCCAAAATCGTATTTTTAATATTCTGTTTGAAATTGACTATTCCTATTTAATCCAATGGTCAGAAAATGCCATTATGTGATTGGCCGCATGTTTTAATCTTCTGAAATAAGAATTGCATAAAAATTAGTTTGGATTTTTACTTTCAACTTTATACATTCTTCTATTTTTAAAACTTATCATGAGGACATTTATTAATAAATATTTATGGGAAAAACAACTATGAAAATCCTCTAAAAACACATGCAAAAATGGGTTCTGTAAACTTGAAACACGCTATAATAGCTGATGACAAAATGAGGTTTGTAAACTTGAAACATGCTATAATAGCTGATGACAAAATGAGGTTTGTAAACTTGAAACATGCTATAATAGCTGATGAGAAAATGGGGTTTGTAAACTTGAAACATGCTATAATAGCTGATGAGAAAATGGGGTTTGTAAACTTGAAACATGCTATAATAGCTGATGAGAAAATGGGGTTTGTAAACTTGAAACACGTTATATTAGCTGATGACAAAATGGGGTTTGTAAACTTGAAACATGCTATAATAGCTGATGAGAAAATGGGGTTTGTAAACTTGAAACACGTTATAAT
>OY744537.1:2247500-2287500 GCA_963556195.1 Sepiola atlantica | reverse complement strand
AGTCTTCTTTGCATTAATGCTACACACATAGTAGTTCAAACGATAAATCTTTGGGCAAAATGTTTGGCATCACATGATCGGGTAGATTGGCCTCTATTCATGGATGTTTGAGGAATTATTGAATCCTAAAACATGTACAGTCTTTCATTGCTTATTCTGTCTATTCATGACATAACAACGATTTTAAACGTTTCAATTTTGGTAGCAGCATAAACTCTAAGACCATGTGGAAAGTAATGAGGTGACACGACAGTTCCTTTATGATGACACGGAGCATCTGACCTTCAAACTCGTCATTTATATCCCTTGAACTACTATGTGTGCAACCTTGATGAAAAGAAGACTAATTAAAATCCTTACATTGCCAAAGATTCATAGAAAGTTACTATAATCAAAGTTATATCCGAAATGAATAAGACAATTACATGTATATACACGGGTTTTTTAGGTTTTTTTAAATGGAAATCACTCTAGACAATACATGAAGCCACTTGATGTAAGGAGCTAATAAAAAAAATAATAAATAAAAATCGTACTTTTAGGTCAAAAACTAGCCAACGATAAGTGCTAGATGGATAGATTTCGACTCAGAAAGCAGCAATTCTTCCCCCTTTGTCAGAAACATCGCTCATGGAATGCGAGGACTAAAAGACAAAATAAGGCTGCCGAAAGTAAACCCAAGGTCCACTTTCTACCTTCTTTATCCACTCCATTAGTTTGTGAGCACCTCCCACCCCTAAAAAAAAAAAAAAAGAGCCACTCCTTTCCCCACTCCATCTGCACTTTAGAAAAATTCAACTCATTTCCAACATTATTTTCAAATAAGTCCCTATTTACTTGCCTCCCCACTGCTGGAGAAAAAAATGATCCCTTCGCTTCTTGGCTGCAGCAAAAAGAAGCGCGTTCGAGGAGCACACTCCTTTCTGTAGAGCCCTGCACACACGATATTATGCAAAGTGCACATATGCTGATACATGCATATATAATAGACAAGAGGTACCTGTGACCCGTTGGGTCACAGCCACTACCACTATTTATTCTACTTTGATTTCATTTGAACATTCATGAACTCTGACATATCTTTTAAGATATTTTCTTTGCATAACTAAAAATAATAAGTTTCTGTACTTTTATATTGTGAAATTGGATAGTATAGAAGTAACGAGACGTATTATTTTGCCATCTAATTTACATACGTTTTTTTTTTGGTGTGTATAGACACTATGTAAATTAGATAGCAACGATGAAAAAAAGAGTCACTCTTTTTCGAAACACTCAAAGAGACATTAAGAAATATTAGAGTAGTTGAACACAGAATGAGAAGAGTGTGAGAGAAATAGATAGCTAAGAGAGATAGAGAGATAGGTTACTTGCTCAGTTAATTATAAATTACAGCTAATTAGAACAATTAAAAAAAAAATTTTTTTTTTCAAACTGAACTCAATCTCAGAAGTAAAGTATAACATGTATTTTGAGTGATTAAAATATATAGGAAAAAGTCTGAGGTAAACAAACGTTGATTAACTCAGCTTTAGTATAATAATAATAATTGTTTGATAGGAATAATTATATCAGTTTATGATGAATCAACATTTTCCTATGATAAAATGCATAAAGTTTTAATTTTTTTCTATTTCGTCATGAAGTTATTTTATTAGAATTATAAAGGGGGCGGGAGTGTTTATTAATAAGTTTGTTGTACGTGCAGGTTATGCAAAGAATAAATGTTGGTTCTGCATTAAAAAAAAAAAACATGTTTGATTTTTAAATTCATCATCAACCTCATCCAAACTTTTCACTTAGTATTTGACAGGACTCATAAAATTGTCTGCCATCTCTTATGAATAATAGACCAGCATTTAACAGAAAATGAAAAACTTTCAAACTTTTCATGATAGACCGATTCGTAAAAATTGAAAACATGTTCTATTTATTTTAACTTCATACCAAAATATAATATATATTTTTAAAAACCCAATCAGTATTTAAAATATACTGTACATTCAAAATGAAGATTAGAAATTAATTTATAATATTTTGTAGACACGTCCTCTTTCTTTAGGTTTTGTCCGTCCATTGGTCTGTCATACTTCGAGTTGAAATATCATTTTCACCACTACATGTAGAGATGAGAGGATTTTATTTTAGATGCATCCAAGTATCTCTATAAGAGGCTTTGTCTGTCCGTAGATCTGACATTCAGTTTGTCTGTCATGCTTCAATTTGAAATAGCATTTTCGTTTTGTCTGTCATTCTTATGTTTGAAATAGCATTTCCGTTTTGTCTGCCATTCTTATGTTTGAAATTGCATTTTCGTTTTGTCTGTCATTCTTATGTTTGAAATAGCATTTTCGTTTTGTCTGTCATGCTTATGTTTGAAATAGCATTTTCGTTTTGTCTGTCATGCTTCAATTTGAAATAGCATTTTTGTTTTGTCTGTCATGCTTATGTTTGAAATAGCATTTTCGTTTTGTCTGTCATGCTTCAATTTGAAATAGCATTTTCGTTTTGTCTTCCATGCTGATGTTTGAAATAGCATTTTCGTTTTGTCTGTCATGCTTATGTTTGAAATAGCATTTTCGTTTTATCTGTCATGCTTATGTTTGAAATAGCATTTTCGTTTTATCTGTCATGCTTATGTTTGAAATAGCATTTTCGTTTTGTCTGTCATGCTTCAATTTGAAATAGCATTTTCGTTTTGTCTGTCATGCTTATGTTTGAAATAGCATTTTCGTTTTGTCTGTCATGCTTCAATTTGAAATAGCATTTTTGTTTTGTCTGTCATGCTTATGTTTAAAATAGCATTTTCGTTTTATCTGTCATGCTTATGTTTGAAATAGCATTTTCGTTTTGTCTGTCATGCTTATGTTTGAAATAGCATTTTCGTTTTGTCTGTCATGCTTATGTTTGAAATAGCATTTTCGTTTTATCTGTCATGCTTATGTTTGAAATAGCATTTTCGTTTTATCTGTCATGCTTATGTTTGAAATAGCATTTTCGTTTTATCTGTCATGCTTATGTTTGAAATAGCATTTTCGTTTTATCTGTCATGCTTATGTTTGAAATAGCATTTTCGTTTTATCTGTCATGCTTATGTTTGAAATAGCATTTTCGTTTTGTCTGTCATGCTTCAATTTGAAATAGCATTTTCGTTTTGTCTGTCATGCTTATGTTTGAAATAGCATTTTCGTTTTGTCTGTCATGCTTATGTTTGAAATAGCATAACTATGCAAATTGAATGCATCTTAAGAATTCTGTTTTTTTTTTTATTATTTATAATTATAAAATTGTTACAACTTTTTATGCGTCTTTCTTTCTTGTCTCTATGTGACTTATGCATTGTTTATTTACTATTAGTCGATTATTTATTGAAATCAAAAATGCATAAAGTACTAAAACGAACTTTTTAAAAATCCTATTTCAAAAAATTCATTTAATTACAAAATTAAATCGGTCAGAATGCATTTCGTTTCTCTGTAATTAAGTCGGCCATTTTAGTCGTTTGTTAATAGTTGAAAAAAGAATTAATTTGTTTTAACACTCTTCAGAATCCGAAAGGAATTTGGAATCATTTAAACTATCTGAAAGAAACTCATTTCTGGCTGTAAAATTCTTAGCAAATCTTGATGTATTAAAGTTGGGGAAGCTATTTCCATCAAATAAGTTCATCGCAATTAAAACAACATTACGTTTAAAAAAATTAGCTATAATTATAATAACTGAGGCTAAAAGCCTTAAAAGCATGTTTAGATGCGATATTTATTACTAAAAATAAAATCAGAACATGTTTTTTTGTTTGTTTTTTTTTCATTTTGACTTTGATCTTTTGACTAATCATTTCGCTAGTATACCTAACTTCCTCCGAGAGAGTGTAACAATTCCGTTGCTGTTGTAGTTATCCGTCAGAATGGAAAATTGATGTGGTGTTATTATTAACAGCTCACTCATTTTTTTAAAATATGAGGTGACGCGCATGCACGCAGTTATGTGTGTTAAAATAAGAGAGTTCATATTTTATTTACAACATCAATTGTTACAATCTCATACTCTGAGGAAGCTAGGTATACTAGTGAAATGGTTAGTCAAAAGATCACAGTCAAAATGAAAAAAAAAACATGTTCTGATTTTATTTTTATTAATAAATATCGCATCTAAACATGCTTGTAAGGCTTTTAGCCTCAGTTATTACTATTGAAATCTTCAAAAGATGTTTAAAAAATAAATTTATTATTAAAATCTTCAAAAGATGTTTAAAAAATAAATTTATTATTAAAATCTTCAAAAGATGTTTCAAAAATAAATTTATTATTAAAATCTTCAAAAGATGTTTCAAAAATAAATTTATTATTAAAATCTTCAAAAGATGTTTCAAAAATAAATTTATTATTAAAATCTTCAAAAGATGTTTCAAAAATAAATTTATTATTAAAATCTTCAAAAGATGTTTCAAAAATAAATTTATTATTAAAATCTTCAAAAGATGTTTCAAAAATAAATTTATTATTAAAATCTTCAAAAGAAGTTTCAAAAATTAAATTAAATTTAAAAAATATATATGAACTCTCCTATTTTAATACACAATTAGTTATAGTTTTATAACAATTTGGTTCAATTAATAATTTAATTACCGAACGATATAATAATTAAATTTAACTTTCAAAATCCCATTAAAAAAAAAAAAAAAAAAATGAAAGTAAAAAGACTCCCTGGCAACGGCGAGTAGGTACAGCTATCATTTTGGTAGAAAAAATCAACTGCATTCAGAAAGTTTTCTTAATTAATGAGGAAGACAACTATTTTATTGCTATCCATTTAAAAAAAATTTTGTTCAAATAAATTAAAATTTTCTGAGATGAAATATTTGATGAAAATGGTTAGAAATAAAATAAGCATTCTTTTTCATGATGAACACGGGGAGAATGCATGATTGGTGTTATGGTTAACAGCTGCGGACATTGAAGTGAGTTCAAAATCTGTCAAAAAAGTTATGGTCACTTATGTGCAAATATTAGAAAAATATTAATTAAAAAAAGAGTTGCATGTTTTAGCACAAATAAGCCTCAAATTTTAATAAAATGAAAGAAATTTTTTTGTTTGTGTGATTTTCAGAACAGTTCATTCAATCATCTCCACACATTTTTCACCATACCAAGTATATTTAATGAGAAGGCATCGCTTTAGCCAGTAGTGAAAAATTTAAATCATGTTGAGCCTAAAAAACAAATTACTGTTTTTGTTTTTCAGAAAAATCATTTTATCATAGATTGAAAAAAAAAACGGTATTTTTAAGATGTTTATTCAATTTGCTTGTTTAGTATTTCAAACTTAAATCTGACAGACCAATGTAAACGTTATTTGAAATTTATGCATGGCAGACGCATGTAAATACTATTTCAAACTTAAATCTAGCAGACCAGTGTAAACGTTATTTCAAACTTAAGCATGACAGACTAATTTAAATGCTATTTCAAATTTAAACCAGTCCGACAGACAGAGCCGCCTCTTGTACGCATCTAATCATAATTTTCTTTGTAATTTATCCCTTGCAGTGGGGTCTACACTGGATTTCTCCCTCCACCATAAACGTTTAAAAGTTTTGTCAGGGTGAAATTTGACCATCTTCAGATCACAGTGTAGGGTATCTAACCATCTTTGTTTTGGCCCTCCTTTCAGCCTTTGCCCATGGGCTTCCATCTCGAACCCAGTTTTCCCAGCAACGTTGTCATTTGGCACAGAAGACATGCATGTACCATTTTGTCTGAGATTGGTGTAATATCGTAAAGATGGTGAATATTAACATTGGATGCATTTTTTAACAAAAATATGTCAAACATTTTATTTTATTTTTTTTTAGTTTTATGCAGATTTTTTTTCACCTGAGTTTTAGTTTATTCGAAAAGGGAACACTTTTTTTTTTCACCTGAGTTTTAGTTTATTCGAAAAGGGAACACTTTTTTTTTTTACCTGAGTTTTAGTTTATTCGAAAAGGGAACACTTTTTTTTTTTACCTGAGTTTTAGTTTATTCGAAAAGGGAACACTTTTTTTTTCACCTGAGTTTTAGTTTATTCGAAAAGGGAACAATTTTTTTTTTTCACCTGAGTTTTAGTTTATTCGAAAAGGGAACAATTTTTTTTTTCAATCTGCTTCATATTTTTTTTTTCTTTTAAAAAAATTTTTTTGTTGTTGTTGGTCGCAAAGACAAACAGATTGAAGTCTGAATGATGATAATCCGCTCTTGTTGTACGGTGTCCTTTTGTCATATCATATGTCCTGAGTGCACACAGTATTATAATTTACAAACAGAATTATCTTTTTTTTTCACCTTCTTTTCTTCTTTCCTTCCTTCTCCCTCCCCATCCTGGTTCTTCAAGAAGTGTTTGGATCCGATGTTTCCAACTCAAGTAGATTTTGGTGCGCTTTGGCTTCGAGTGTTCTTCAAGAGACTTATCCTGGCACAGCACAAAAAACAAAGAAAAAAGAAAAAAAAGAAAAAGGAAATAACTGCCAAATAATAACAAAAAGCAAACAGCATAACCCAGTGAGTCTTAACGACTAATTAAGCCGAAGGAGGCAAAAGCTATTAATTCTTTTGTGTACCTAATGTGCTTTTCAGCTGGCAAATATGACCGTCCGATTGATGCTGATGCTGCGTATCATAGAGATTCCAGTAAAGTACTTTTCTTGCGCCGTCAATACGTAGATAATACGCTGCGTCCTTTAGCGTTGCATAACTGTCATTCAAAGACAGCAACAGAGGTTTCAGTCGGCACTCACAAGAAAAAAAGAGCGGATGTACTGCAAGATGGAAGCAAATAACGGTTTTACTGGATATGTATGTTCGGTGTTGGGAAGATGACAAGCCAATGTGGCTGTGGCGGCAAGGGGAGGAGGAGAAGGAGGAAGATGATGTTTTACTTATGTAGGAGGATTGGTCAGTGATTCCCTGACAAAGCCAATAGGTAGTTGTCCATTTGGGATGACCGGCTAATCCTTCTAATGTTCCATTTGTGGCCGATACGTGACACAAATACCCGCCAAATCCTATCCAGATGGACAAGCTTGTGATACAGATCACAGTAATCCAACGTTGCGTCTCTATTTGGGAGCGGGGAGATCGGACACGGCCATAAGGAAGATTGTCTCAACTTGTTTGCTAACAATCCTTAGGCCAGGCGTTCTGTTGTGGATAATGTGCGAGGGGAGGAGAGGATTTTTATTGTTTACAGTGCAGATTATTGTTCATCATCATCAGCAGCGGCAGTGGCAGCAGCATCTTGTCACTTAATTGGTCGAACGAAGATGACGGAATCTGTCGTGGATGAAGGGAAACTGTGCTTGTATGTAAAGTGACGCTTGATATTCTGAAAGAAGGACACCGTTAAGCATATTTGTCTGTGTAACCAACCAGTCAGCCAGCTTCATGAGAGCTTACCGAAAAGCACACACACACATGGCAAGAAAACAGGCAGATGTATATAAGAGGGATTGCATATGTTTTATTTGTGTGCGTATGTATCAAGAAATGATGGGGGGGGGGGGGAGTAGATCTACTAAAGAATATAAATGTCATTCAAAAGTTATTTATAATCCTTCTTTGTGAATCACTTATTATAATCAATAAGTTCTACTTTTAATTATTTGGATTTGAAACCGACGGTATTGATGTTGTCTTAATCTTCTGTAATTACATATATAGATAAATATCACGCTTTTATTTTTAATTTTTCTTAATCAATCACTCTGCTGGGGTTCTCTCTCATTGACCTTACATATATATATATATATATATATATATATATATAGATTTAGATTTTTCACTTATAAAATAGATCATTCAGTGAAGACCGGGGTTGCTCCAATAAAAAACAAGCTCGATGATACTCGATTACAGAGTACAGAGCATTTATATGTGATTTTATGAAGGCTTACCAAAGCATTTCTTTCAAGACACCAATGATCACCATTAAATATATTTTTTCTTACAAATACTATTTATTCAAATTAAATGTTTTTTCCTACACGTGTTTCACTACCAAGCAGTTACTTGCTTGGCAGATCATCAGGGAAATTAAATGTCTGGAATACTGGTTTCAACTGCCGACAAAACACAATGTGGCGTTGTAATAGTTGAGGTCACTTAAGAAAAGAAGAGGAAAAAAAATAAAAAGAAAAGAAGAGGAAAAAAAAAATAAAATAAAAATAAAAATAAAAGTCAAACTTAAAAAGCAAGGAAGAACAACGGTAAGAAAAGAAAGTCCTAGAAAAGTCTTAGAAAAGTAGCTTGTGCATTATTTCTTCCACCAAGCCAACAAGCAAGTAGTCGGTCCCAAATACATTCAATAAAACCACAAAACCGGAACAATGTGCGATAATACACTTTCACGTTAGCTGAATAAATCCCCCCCCCCCCACACAATAAAACAAAAGAACTAAATCATTCAAGATACCGCTCACAAGTTACCATTCCAATCCAATGATAGTATGGGAATTCTAAATCCAAACTTCTCACAAAGAAAAGTCAACACAAATGTTCGTCCGAGTTCAAAGAGTCTTATTTCAATTGTTGATTTATTACCCTTCGAAATAAACACACGACGAGTTGAATGTCAATCTCGCAGAAAACTCCCTTCCATCAAGAAAAAATATCTTAATATAGAAACTATTTATCCAAAATACTGTTTCTAAAAATATTTATTATTAAACCTATTCCTTATAGAAATTAATCATCTAGTGTCTGGGACGTCATTTTACAATTTGTGAAAATATCCTTCATTTAATTAACTGCCGAATTGTTATCGTTTTGTTGTTTAACGAAGCGAAAAAAACTATCCCGCAGAATTTGTTTTTAAAAAAATTATTCATATATCAAAAATAAACTGTTATTATAAAAAGGCCTTCTACAAAAATCTAGTTATTATTTTAAATCATTTAAAATATTTCCTTAACGGCTGTGTCTGTTTGTAACTCTCTGTGGAGAATATTATTCTATATTCCATAAATAAATGTTACAACGGAATATCGTTATCAGAAATCTATTTTCTATTTTGAAAAAAAACAAACTTTTTATTAATGGACCGGTTTATTTATTTGTCAACTTTACGGGAAAATATCACTCTTACTCATTAAATGACAGGAGACTTTATTATTACTAATTTAAAATCCCGTACAAAATACTTTTTTTATAAAATTCAATTGTTTCTATTTTTAGAAGTTAAGTCCGTGTCGGCATGCATGTTTTTAAAATTATTTTTTCCTTAATTACTTTTCCCCATTCCTGCCACCAAATTGTTTTATTTATTTTAATCTAATTAAAAACTAATTTCATTTAACCTAATTTAATTAAATAGTGATAGCATCCAGGTTGCTATTTCTTATTTTTCACTTAAAATTACTTGAAATCCCCAATGCATTTCGTATAATATATCTATTTCTGAGAATAAATTGTGATTTATTATTTATTATTCCACTATCTTTTTATATGTAACACAATTTCCCCCCTCTATTCCGCTGAATAAGTATTTACTATAGTTGACTATCACTGGGCCTTATTCCGATAGAATATTCCTACCTTATCACCCCCAACCTAAGTCTCGAGTATCCGCTAATAATTGAATTAAGACATATCTTAGCATAAGTACGTGTTACTAATTCTCATCCTCCCTATTATACACTAATTATTGCCCCAGATTGCCTCAGGAAGTGTCCATCTTGCCTATCTCTGCTGTAAGTTTATACCTCCCCCAATTCCCCTCCTATCCAGGTTTTAGGCTTGATAACAGGTAACGGTTTCTATGCAGACAGCATTGTAGTATTTCCTGCCTAGCGTTCAGTAAATTATCTCTAGATGTCATGATGTGGTACGACTCCAATGCACATAGGTTGCATCTCTTCTTTTTGTTCGGTTTATATTTGTTAGCCCTCCCCAAAATTGACCATTTCAGTTCGAAAGGGTCTTGCCTAGCAATGAGGTTTCTCACAAAACGGCCAACAGAAGTGTTAGGCCTATCTATGTCTTCCCTTTGGCCTCCCCTGAAGGAACTCATGTGGTTTCTGAATCTATCTTTGAACTCACCCCCAGTTGAACCGATATATGATTTCCTACTACTCTCTGTTATCACATCGCATTTGTAGACAATGCTTGAAACTCTACAGTTCCCCCCCAGTGGACAGATGTTAGAAGCCCTGCAGTTACAGTTGTGTGCTGGGCCGTTGCTGGATGTTCTACTACTATGGTTATTTATAATGGAGGTTCTCACTGAACTGGTGTTACTGGGATCAACACCAGAAGAGAACATGGCTTCCCTTGTTTTAGTTATCTTAGAATTATTATATCCTATGATGGATGTGGCTATATTTCTACAGGTTGAATAAGAGAGTTTTACAGTATTTTTGTTAATGATTCCCCCCAATCTGCTATCCCTTGGAAAGTTTTTTTCCACTATGCTATAAAAAATCTTTGGGATATTAGTCTTAATATGCTGGCTATAGGGGGGGTTGAACCATGTAGTGGTCCTTCTCCTATTTTTCTTCCTACCTTCCCTCCCGGTTTGGGTAGCATGTGAGTTCAATTCGTTACTTCCAACTTCACGAATATTATCATCAAGCGGTTCCCACCCTACCTGGTTTACATTACCTTGTGATACACCAGGTCTCCTATATCTAGCCTTGCCCATTGCCCTATTATATGAAACCATTGATCGAGAGGCAATCGGTCTCCCGTTTAGTCCCTCATTCCCAACCGAAGGAGGCACAAGGTAATTAATTTTTTCCTTGTATCCTGATCTGTTTAAAGCCTCATTGTAGAATTGCTTACTGCTGTCGAATATTTGTTGATTCTTGGACAGCTTAGATATCCTAGTCGATATTGCAGGAATAATGGCTCTTTTCACCATCGGTGGGTGATTCGATTTAGCGTCGATATAGTAGAGTGTGTGGTTGGGCTTGTGATAAGGTTCATATGTGTTGTTGCATAGATCAAGCGTAATATCCAAAAAATTGACCCTCCGGTAGTTTATATCCATAGTTACGCTAAGTTGTATTGAGCTGAAGAATATATTGAGTTTTTTCTTCTTAGTTTCAAGATTCCTTATACTTGTGTTGACAAAGAATAAAGCGTCGTCCCTATATAGACCGCCCGCCAGTTCAGGTATTTTCATACAAATTTCTCTGAGGATATATATCCCTACCAGGTCAGTAACCTGCGCTGAGTCTGGTGCCCCCATAGTAATATCGAAATTGTTTTCCCTATCCTTTCTAGTCCATAACTTATCATTGTAGGATATTAGCGTCCTTCTGGCTAGTCTAATTATATCCATTTCTAAGTTTGTGATGTTTGATTCATTTCTAGCCATGGTAAGCGCCTTTTCAAGTAAAGTAGAGGATATGGAGGGATAGTATGAATCTATATCAAACATTATAAATTTACTTTGATTAGTAATGTGTAATTCTTTATACCAACTTAGCACTTCCTCTGATGAGGTCCACAGATTCAATTGAGTTCTGCGTTTAATTCCTGGCAGTATTCTGTCTAGTATTTTTTTGCTGATTACACCCATGTCTGAAATACACGGCGAGATCAGTCTAATGGATGGGTTATTACTAAAATCTGGCTTATGATCCTTAAGAGTGAAACGAGGGCATTTAGGGGTATATATCTCAACATTACCCTCCATACCAATCTCAGAGCAGATCTTAAGAGCGGCCAAGTTAATATCCTGTAACACCCCGTTCCCTACGGTCTTGTAGTTTTTATTCAGTTCCTTCAGGATTAGGTTGTTGTATGTTTCCATATTCATGGAGTATGTGTTTAAAGTTTTATCCGCCGGAACTGTGATGTTAGAGTTATTCCTAATCCGTGTCTGTGTCCTATGGATATGTTCAATGGTAGGATTCCAATATTGTGATCTGTTTTTGGTTTTGATGTTTTTAACCATATTATGCATATCCGCTTCGAAGCTTTCTAATGCAGGGATGTGAGGTGGGTTCTTGTGAGTTCCTATTTTATAGAATTTTCTATAGGAGGCTGTTGGTAAATTATCCTCAGTGTCAGATGCATACTCAGGGGGTTCAGAGACGCCAGAAGGTGGATTCACGTTGCTCAACTCCCTAGTCGATCCCAGGTTGTGGTGAATTACCCGCCATCGGACTCTCTTCAAGAATGCATGGACCGCCTGGACCATGTCCATTATGTATGCTTTGTGGTTTGGTATGGAAATGTTTTTGGGTGAGAAAGTTATCTCCTCTTTGGCAAACATCCTGGTCACTCCGGTATTGAATAGCAGCTCACTTTGGGGAGCAGAATATAGATTTAGATTTTTCACTTATAAAATAGATCATTCAGTGAAGACCGGGGTTGCTCCAATAAAAAACAAGCTCGATGATACTCGATTACAGAGTACAGAGCATTTATATGTGATTTTATGAAGGCTTACCAAAGCATTTCTTTCAAGACACCAATGATCACCATTAAATATATTTTTTCTTACAAATACTATTTATTCAAATTAAATGTTTTTTCCTACACGTGTTTCACTACCAAGCAGTTACTTGCTTGGCAGATCATCAGGGAAATTAAATGTCTGGAATACTGGTTTCAACTGCCGACAAAACACAATGTGGCGTTGTAATAGTTGAGGTCACTTAAGAAAAGAAGAGGAAAAAAATAAAAAGAAAAGAAGAGGAAAAAAAATAAAATAAAAATAAAAATAAAAGTCAAACTTAAAAAGCAAGGAAGAACAACGGTAAGAAAAGAAAGTCCTAGAAAAGTCTTAGAAAAGTAGCTTGTGCATTATTTCTTCCACCAAGCCAACAAGCAAGTAGTCGGTCCCAAATACATTCAATAAAACCACAAAACCGGAACAATGTGCGATAATACACTTTCACGTTAGCTGAATAAATCCCCCCCCCCCCCACACAATAAAACAAAAGAACTAAATCATTCAAGATACCGCTCACAAGTTACCATTCCAATCCAATGATAGTATGGGAATTCTAAATCCAAACTTCTCACAAAGAAAAGTCAACACAAATGTTCGTCCGAGTTCAAAGAGTCTTATTTCAATTGTTGATTTATTACCCTTCGAAATAAACACACGACGAGTTGAATGTCAATCTCGCAGAAAACTCCCTTCCATCAAGAAAAAATATCTTAATATAGAAACTATTTATCCAAAATACTGTTTCTAAAAATATTTATTATTAAACCTATTCCTTATAGAAATTAATCATCTAGTGTCTGGGACGTCATTTTACAATTTGTGAAAATATCCTTCATTTAATTAACTGCCGAATTGTTATCGTTTTGTTGTTTAACGAAGCGAAAAAAACTATCCCGCAGAATTTGTTTTTAAAAAAATTATTCATATATCAAAAATAAACTGTTATTATAAAAAGGCCTTCTACAAAAATCTAGTTATTATTTTAAATCATTTAAAATATTTCCTTAACGGCTGTGTCTGTTTGTAACTCTCTGTGGAGAATATTATTCTATATTCCATAAATAAAAGTTACAACGGAATATCGTTATCAGAAATCTATTTTCTATTTTGAAAAAAAAAACAAACTTTTTATTAATGGACCGGTTTATTTATTTGTCAACTTTACGGGAAAATATCACTCTTACTCATTAAATGACAGGAGACTTTATTATTACTAATTTAAAATCCCGTACAAAATACTTTTTTTATAAAATTCAATTGTTTCTATTTTTAGAAGTTAAGTCCGTGTCGGCATGCATGTTTTTAAAATTATTTTTTCCTTAATTACTTTTCCCCATTCCTGCCACCAAATTGTTTTATTTATTTTAATCTAATTAAAAACTAATTTCATTTAACCTAATTTAATTAAATAGTGATAGCATCCAGGTTGCTATTTCTTATTTTTCACTTAAAATTACTTGAAATCCCCAATGCATTTCGTATAATATATCTATTTCTGAGAATAAATTGTGATTTATTATTTATTATTCCACTTTTATTTTTTTCCTCTTCTTTTCTTAAGTGACCTCAACTATTACAACGCCACATTGTGTTTTGTCGGCAGTTGAAACCAGTATTCCAGACATTTAATTTCCCTGATGATCTGCCAAGCAAGTAACTGCTTGGTAGTGAAACACGTGTAGGAAAAAACATTTAATTTGAATAAATAGTATTTGTAAGAAAAAATATATTTAATGGTGATCATTGGTGTCTTGAAAGAAATGCTTTGGTAAGCCTTCATAAAATCACATATATATATATATATATATATGTGTGTATCTATCTATCTATCTATATATATATAAGTATAAAGTTTTATTTATACAAACATTATTGGTTACATATGTGCATACATGTTTCGGTTGTACTTTTCCCAGAAAGTCAACCTCATCAGACCAAGAATTTTCGAGAAAATTCTTGGTCTGATGAGGTTGACTTTCTGGGAAAAGTACAACCGAAACATGTATGCACATATGTAACCAATAATGTTTGTATAAATAAAACTTTATACTTATAAACAGCTCTACTTGTTATTGAGCACTTTTTATAAACACTTGAGTTTCTACGGATTTACATTTACAGAAACTAATACAATACATGTACTATATATATATATATATATATATATATATATATATGTATATATATATATATATACTAGAAGAATACTCGTCTCAGGATGGATAAAATTAATTTTCCGAAGAACATAAAAGTTTCACACCATTTTTATGTCCATTTACGAAGATTAAAATCAAGATATAATGATACTAAATCTTATGTCCAGAATCCTTATTCTAATTTTGATCAAAATCCATTATATTATTTTAATTCTAGAAAATGTCTACAAATTTAAGGCTTAAGCTAAATTGTATGCGAGAAACTCTGCATTGGTTTACGAGCAAGAGACGGAGAGAGTCCTGAAAATGTTTTGTTTAAGCAGCTGAAGAATCCCCGATTACAATAGCAGCAGATACATTTAATGTAAACACAATTGAGAAATTGCTGTAAAAATTGTAATTGCACAAATTCTAAATATCTTCAGTAAATTCTATCTGGTTTTTTTTTTGGTTTTTTTTTTTATGAAAATCGCTCCAGACAAGGCATGAAGCCACTTGACGCAAAGAGCTAAAAAAAAATACTACTACTTCAATGTCAAAAACTAGCCAACGATAAGTGTTAGATGGATATATTTTGACCCAGTAAACAGTAATTCTTCTCCGTTTGTCAGAAACATCGCTCATGGAATGTGGGGACTAAAGGACAAAATAAGGGAATCAAAAGTTACGAGACTGCCGAAAGTAAATCCAAGGTTCACTTTCTACTTTCTTTTTTTTACCGTTTAATGGATATTTGGATCATAGAATTTTTTCTTCCTCCATTTTCCAGAACATAAGTTATAATCCCAAAGTAGATTCGTCCTCTGGAATTTTAGAGTAAAAACATGTCTATCAGGAATTTCTTTTGCGGTACAGAATAGTTAACACTCGAGAACTCGTGAACAAAACAAAAAAAAACAACAGCACATAATTTTATATAAAACGCGTTAGAATGAAATTCTCTACTTAATCAGACTAGTTTCAATATGTGGAAACGATTTGTAAGATGTTTTACTGTTTAAAAGATCTTACAAATTTTTTACTGTTTAAAAGATCTTGCAAATTCGTTTCCACACATTAAAAAATGGCAGTTTCCGCCATTTTTATTATTATTTTTTTACTTAAGAGTTCTCAAGGTTAACTTTTCTGTAATTTTACCGTTTAAAAAAAATCTTTCACAGGTTAAAATTAGCCGGATTCAGTAGAGAATTTCATTCTAATGCGTTTTACATAAATTATGTATTTGTTTTTTGTTTTATTTGTTTTCGAGTTCTAGAATGTTAACTATTCTGAACTTTTACCTCATTTGCCAAGAAGAATAACATATTGTGAGATCACCAGCAACAACCTGGTTTATAATTTTTTTAATTTTTTATACTAAGCTTAATTTATTAAATTCCTCCTTGTAAGACATTCACAGCAATAACTCGTCGTTCGACCACAACTGAAAAGAACTTTTCTTTCTTCCTCCGTTTGCCTAGCGTCAGGCGAAATTTCCATGATGCCGGAAAAGTTTCTACTCTAATAGTTTTTGTAGAGGTTGTTAGATGCTGGAAGATTTTTACTCTCATAGTTTCTTTCCTCATACCGCTTTCCTTTTGGAATTCCCTTCATGCTCCCTGTTTCCTCGACCATACCAAAATGCAGAAATGTAAATGTAATGTGAATAAACATCTTGCTACCCAACTCTACACTTAGGTTACTCCCCCCTATAAATCTGGCTCCTATCACAGTAACCCCTTACATTTCAGTGGCAATATGACCCCTTATTTGAGGTGAATAAAGGTAAAGGTAGAAAAAAGAAAAGTGAAGAGTTTCTTTCTTCTTTTTTTTTTTTAATGAAATGAAGCTGTTCAAAAAAAAAAAAAAAAAATCTCAATACAACATTGATATCATTCCACAATTCTGTCTTAATATCCCTTCGTGGTAAATATTACATTGACATGACATCATGTTTTTTACGTCGTTCACATATGATAATTTGTTTTCTTCTTTCAGTGTGGCATATGCAGACCGAAGCAGGCGATTGCGAGACAACAGTTTCTTCCCCAAATCTCTGGAGGTCAGTCTCTCTAAAGTTTTCTCCATATTTCTTGGAGTCTCGCTTCTGTTTCTTACTCTTTCCTTTCATCAGTCAAGGATCAAAATTATTCATGTGTACAATTTAAAAAAAAAAATTTCAACTAAATATCTTTAAATGTTAGAATGAACTGATAAAAAAAAATGTTTTTATATATAATTAAGTTCAAATATATTGATAACATGGACTTAAAACCAATATTTTTTCAAAAGTGCTCAATAAAAAGTAGAGCTTTTATAAATAAAATTATTTAAACATTAGAAACAATCGACGTGGATCAACTAGCGTTTCGACGTGAACATGTCTTGATGAGACTGTAAAGATTATACAGTTCCGTCGAAGCACTGGTTGATCCGCGTAGACTGTTTCTTATGTTAATGATTTTATTTATTTATATATATATATATATATATATATATATATATATATATAGCACTAGATAAAGTGAAAGAATAAAATAAGGTGCAAATCAAATTTTATTACAATTCAATGTTCAGGCAAAGTACTTTAAAGTCCTTAACTCATGAGTTTTCAAAGAAAATTCTTCTCCTCGGAGGACCATTACCGCAATGACATTACTGAGGAGAAGAATTTTCTTTGAAAACTCATGAGTTAAGGACTTTAAAGTACTTTGCCTGAACATTGAATTGTAATAAAATTTGATTTGCACCTTATTTTATTATTTCACTTTATCTATTGCTATTAATGCTCTATCCAGTATATTGAGCTTTATTTTTATCCGGATGTTCACTAATTAAATATATTAGTTGCCTCTTATATCTTTTGTTGTATTAACCTTATATAAATAAATAAATAAAAACCTAACCGGTGATGGTTAAAGACATGCATTGCACAAAGAGAAATGATACAATGGATGTGTAATGTGAGTCTTAAAGATGGACTTAGATCTGATGATCTCAGAGGAAGATAAAATCTAGATAGTATAAGGAGATGTGTGCAGAACAGGAGACTTTGTTGGTTTGGTCACATTGAAAGAATGGGGCAGGGTGCTTGAGTTAGTAGATGTAGAACAGTTGAGATAACAGGATTAGTTGGCAGGGGAAGGCCAAAGAAAACATGGGAAGAAGTATTAAGGATGGATTTGCAAGAAAGAGGGATAATTAAATACCTGGTCTGAGATAGATTATTTTGGGAGTCAATTTTTAGAAGCCGTTCAACACATGCTAGCATGTAAAACCTGTTAAACCGAATTTGACGATGATGATGATGGTGAATACAAAGAGGATGAGTGTGTGCACTTGCAAAAATATTTGTATGAGTGTGTGCACTTGTAAATGTATGTGTGCTTATGCATGTGCACTTGTAAAGTGCATGTGTGGGACAAGGCGGGCTTTGTCATGATGCCAAAATTTGTCAGGCGATTGTTATCATGGCATCAAATGAGGTCTGTGATTATCTTCATTGTTTGTGCGTTCTGTCCGTGATTGATAGGTGTTCTATTTCGGTGCATGCAATCATAATGTACTTAGCACGCTGATGCAAAAAGGCTGTTTTCTAAATGAATTGACGATACAGTGTTATTAACAATTAATAACTCTTATTCAATGAGTGCGATATTGTTTGGATTTTGTTACTTGAAAAGGTAACAGTAGCCCAAAATGTTGGACAACAGAATTCACCAGCCAGGAGTTAAAAATAAAAAACCAAAAAAAAACCGAATCTTCCCCATTTCGGCAACAGTTCGCTACCACAACCCAGAACTCAACTTGTTTGTCCAACTTAGAAGACAAGATCTAGCTCAATTACCTCCGATCAAAATATTAAGTGCCTCTTTAGATTCTGGTCAATGCTAAAGGAATGGAAGAAAGACTGTAATATCAGCACCAGATTGTATTTAGGACATTAAAATATATCTCAGCTGGAAGCTTGCATCTGAGATGGACATTATTTCCCCCAGCAGGAATCTTGTCTCCTATCTCAAGTTCCTACTTTCGAGGTGGTATTCTCCAAAGTATCTCAAAATCGGTGGGTGGGACTGGATATATCCTTGAATACAAACCTAATTACTTTTAAGAGTACCCATAAAATGTGCATATGAGCATCTACCTCAAGTACACTATTTTTCATGTAAAAGTGTGTGTGTGTGTGTGGGGTGGGGGGGGGGTAGGGTAATAGAAACTATCTTTTCCAGATATCTAAATCCGATAATTAACTGCTAACCTCCATGTTATTCACATCTTCCTATCCTCTCCCCCCCCCCCCCACACTTTTTTTTCATTGCCAATCATGAAAAATTAGAATTCAGAATCTCATATCCTGGAAAGAAAAGGATGAAGATGATGAAAAGTAATATTTCTCTTCTTACACAAGTTATTCTAAGTATTCCTTTGGGATGCGACTAATCTAAATATCTTTCCCACCTCCCACTCGAACCAGGCCCACATGAGGTAAGAAGGGTGGGACAACGATTACCTAGGGATTAATATCAACTATCAAACATATTTCAAAAGGAAACGTTTCTTTTCTTTCTTTTCTTTCTAAATGAGCATGAAGATAATACTTAGTGGTAAAAAGTACCAAAATAAAAACAACATTCTGATGAAGATCAATTCTTATGTTGTTGTTAGATGAAATAAAAACTGACCTGAGGAGATAAAAACAAAACATAAGAAATTTTAATTTGCCATCAAGTCTTTTTTTTCATTAGCCTCCCTCTTTCTGTCTCTCTCTCAATCTCTCTCTCTCAATCTCTCTCTCTCTCAATCTCTCTTTCTCTCTCAATCTCTCTCTCTCTCTATCACACACATAAAGGGTTTTTGGAACAAATTTTATAATCTTTTCATATTCTTTCATTTTAGAACAATTTGAAGTACTAAATAGAAGTAAAGTGCAATAGATAGCTGTTTCTGTAAACCATTAGTGGGTTTGAGAGCTGGAAAAAAATCTGTCTCTCTCTCTCTCTCTCTCTACCTTTCTCTCTCTCTCTCTCTCTCTCTCTACCTCTCTCTCTCTACCTTTCTCTCTCTCTACCTTTCTCTCTCTCTACCTTTCTCTCTCTCTACCTTTCTCTCTCTCTACCTTTCTCTCTCTCTCTCTACCTTTCTCTCTCTCTCTACCTTTCTCTCTCTCTCTCTCTCTCTACCTTTCTCTCTCTCTACCTTTCTCTCTCTGGGTTTGAGAGCTGGAAAGAAGTTTAATATTAGAAGGGAGCGACCTGCATCATGATGATTCGCATGGGATTAAAAGATTTGAAAATCTTAGCTGCAACTCAGTGCTCCTTGAAGACCATAAGAATCGCGACGGAGATGTGAAAGCAGTGGCTAGCAGGAAGGATCATAGCAGGCGTTCTGTCTGTGTTCGCACAATGAAATCTATTGAGAAGCTGCAAATAAAAGACGTGGAAAGATCCATGTAAGCCAATGCAGACCTTGGCGAGAGAGATGGGCGTTGGAGAGGTGACTATGAAGAAAGCGCTGAATGAGGATCTTTGCTTTTCCTTATACAAGAATTGTAAGGGTCAGCTACTCACCACCTTTTGGCTAAGATCAAAGTGTAGTATCTGTTCCGATGGATACTGCACCCCATAGACTGGTATTGTCTTGGCCTTCAGGGCTTGATTTATGCCGGTCTATGGGTCTCTCCTGTGCAGTTCTAGGAGGTCCACCCTCCCAGGCTTCGCCTCCCCTCTTTGGGGAGGAGTAAGTTTATTGCTTACTGCCTGAGGCGCCCCTACCGGGGAATGCCGACAGGGCTGCCCAGGCAATTTTTAAACCCCACTTTCCCGACCCGACCTTGGGTCACATCTTACTTGTGGGAGTAAGATAAAAATTGGCCTCGTGCCTAACTTCTGGAGAGGAGTAAATCAATACTCACCACCAAGGCCCAAGTGAATCGCCTTACGAAAGTCAAGAAACTCCTCAACTATATTACAATAAACATTTCTTTATGTTCAAACAAGAAACTATTTACATCACCAGTTTCTTCTTTGATATTAGTTAGAGGAATTTATGTTAGTGTGTAGTTGAAGAAAGAAAATGCGATTGGACTTTCAAACTTTAGGTCATGAGACGTTTGTGTTTGATACACAATATATATTTCTCATCACTTATTGCCCAGTTTGCTTTTCATTGTCACCTGTTATATCATATATTGGTAGTGATCGGACAGACAGAGGGAATGACATACACACACATCTTCTCATTGAGACAAATATATAGTATATAAATATTAACATCCACAGACATGTGCTTTGTCTTTTGAAAAAATACCCCTTAAAAAAATGATTTTAAAGATTATTTTTTTCAATTTTTCTTAATTTTTTTTTTTAGTAATATGAAGATAAATGAAAAAGCGATCATGTAAGATGAGATAACTCATAATAATAGTTATCTCCCTTATATTAAATGAAACTAAATATGTATTCGTTGTCTGTTGTTTTTTGTCAAATGTTTTCAAGTATATTTTATCCAAAGCGAAATGAAGTGAATTATCAGCGGTTCGGCACTAGCTAATAAATATTTAGTTTAAATCTATGTTAAGATTTGTCGCTACCTAGCAAGAATGAACAAAGAAATAAAGTCCAAATAAAATCTACGGAAAAACCTAAAGAACCGTCTCTTAATTTGCAAGAATCATTATGTTAAATAGGACTGAAGAAATAACGGACACAGATGAATTCTCCGATATTAAATTGCGTATTTGCATAAAGAAACACTAATGATAATGTACAAAGTCATCAGCCATTAGCAGATTTGGTATTCACAATAACGAAAGCTGGAACATGAAACCAATTATTAACAAGTCAATGGAAATTAAAATGAATGGCCTCCAAACGGATGAAATGTGTGTAGGAATACAACGTATCAGTATTTCGTTTTATCTTTGTTTCACAGGTTGCGTACGCATGCAAAGCCAGACATGGCTGAGGAAAAGTATTCATTTTGTTATCTTTTGGCAAAAGTATTTATAAGAAAAGTGATATCATTGATTAATCATGTCTGTTGCATCATCATTATATTCGGTTTGAAAATAAACAGGGAATCTCTCACAGTTAATACCATTGAAAGAATTATCGAGCTGGATAGAATATGTAGTCGATGAAATAGACTGGAATTATTTGTTCATTATATGAATAACTCTGATTGCAAAATTTAGTAATTCACTGGCCAGGCGGAACCAGATATCTATTTAGCAGATGCAATGCTATTTAGGTCTGATGGTGAAAATGCCACAAGTTAGATAATAAGTAATATATTTGGCTTATCTAAACACTTTACTGCAGTTTAATTGTACATTCGATCACCAGAAGTTTATTAATACAATCCTTACGGCCTTTACGCGTTTGAATTTGTGTTAAAAAATCATAAGAATTTGATTGAAAGTGAGGTTAATTTGAAATTAGTATATATAAAATAAACACAGTAAATTAATAATAGTGAATGAATGGACAATTATTTAAAGAATCTATATCGACATAAAACACGTCGATAAGTATCAAGAGAAAGCAATATTAAACTTCTGATATGGCAATGATTCTCTCTCTTTCGCTGTCTCAGATTAAACTCTGACATATGACACCTTTGAGAATCGATTTTCATTATTTTCCCCTTTCCATCTAAAAAGGACGATTTATTTAGTCAATCTAGTTAATCACCCCCAAAGAACATTTTAGAACATCGTATTTACGTTCTATTAAACAATTTAGTCTTAGAAACGTAATTAGGAAAGCTTAACAATTCTTTTGTGTTTTGCAAACAAAATGTCTAATCTCTTTTCTTTCTTTCTTTCAATCACAAAATATTTTGCTTGGATCCGAGGACAAATCAACTGTATAAAATAATCTCTGTCAACCTTATATCCTCCCCCCCCCATCTCTCTTTTCTTTTTAACCATATCTGTTTGAATTTCTTTGATTGATAATCTTCATACCTGTGCACACACCCGAAGTTGCTATCTTAAATGGTATCAGTTTAAGGCACATCTCTAAATATCTGGAGATAAGTCAACTCTCTCTCTCTCTCTCTCTCTCTCTCTCTCTTTCTCTCTCTCTCTCTCTCTCTCTTTATATATATATATATATATATATATATATATATTAAATATATTAATGTGTGTGTGTGTGTATAAGCATCTCAGTTGGCATGAATATGGGCTTTATGTAAGTGTATGATTCCTACATTTCCTTCCTTTTCTCTCGACTTCCTGCTGAGTCTTTGACTGCATCAGCTCTTCACTCCCAACACAGCTGTTATTAGTTAGTGCCCCAGGGGCGAGCAGACTTTAAGGAGTTTTGATTTCAGCAATGCAATTATACGTGCGCTTTGATTTGATGTTCTGCAAAATTTGTCACTCAAACCCACAAGAGAAAATGCCAAGAATAAAAAAAGCCGTAACTCTTGTCTCTTATTTCTTTCATTGAAATAAAAGTCGACCTGAAATGATCTTGTAAAATAATTAATCTATGTTAATACGTTTTTTCTAATCTCATATTTTTACTTTCCTTTTGAATTAAAGAGTCAAATTCTTAACGGTTGAATGCAAATGGAGAAGTTGAAGGCAGATCCTGCCAATGCTAATAGTCAAAATGCAGTGAAAGTTTAAATTAATAATAAAAAAAAAAAAGATGTTGTTTTTAGAACAGTTGTTTCTCTTCAAACTAATCTTTTTCTGTTACGTTAAAACTTGGATCAAAAATCTTTTTCAACGAATTTCAACATTTTGCTTCTTCCTTTTCTATATCTGATGAACTTTTTTAGACGCATCTGTAAAAAGGTTTTTTTCACATTTCAGTAGGAAATACTATTTTAATTACAAAACACTTAAATTGAATGGACACTTATTATTTTAGGTGTGTTAAGTAACTCCGTCTGCTAGTGTGTCAAGCTTAAGTTTGAAATATCATTTTCTTTGGTCTGTTACACTCAAGTTTGAAATATCATTTTCTCTGGTCTGTTACACTCAAGTTTGAAATATCATTTTCTCTGGTCTGTTACACTCAAGTTTGAAATATCATTTGCTCTGGTCTGTTACACTCAAGTTTGAAATATCATTTTCTCTGGTCTGTTACACTCAAGTTTGAAATATCATTTTCTCTGGTCTGTTACACTCAAGTTTGAAATATCATTTACTATGGTCTGTTACACTCAAGTTTGAAATATCATTTACTATGGTCTGTTACACTCAAGTTTGAAATATCATTTTCTCTGGTCTGTTACACTCAAGTTTGAAATATCATTTTCTCTGGTCTGTTACACTCAAGTTTGAAATATCATTTTCTCTGGTCTGTTACACTCAAGTTTGAAATATCATTTTCTCTGGTCTGTTACACTCAAGTTTGAAATATCATTTTCTCTGGTCTGTTACACTCAAGTTTGAAATATCATTTTCTCTGGTCTGTTACACTCAAGTTTGAAATATCATTTTCTCTGGTCTGTTACACTCAAGTTTGAAATATCATTTTCTCTGGTCTGTTACACTCAAGTTTGAAATATCATTTTCTCTGGTCTGTTACACTCAAGTTTGAAATATCATTTTCTCTGGTCTGTTACACTCAAGTTTGAAATATCATTTTCTCTGGTCTGTTACACTCAAGTTTGAAATATCATTTTCTCTGGTCTGTTACACTCAAGTTTGAAATATCATTTTCTCTGGTCTGTTACACTCAAGTTTGAAATATCATTTTCTCTGGTCTGTTACACTCAAGTTTGAAATACCATTTTTGTTGCTGCATGCACAGATTGTTAACATTTGAACCCGGATGCATTCATTATATCTAAGCTTTCTTTTTTCTCCTTTTTTATGTATACAAACCTTTTTATGAAGTTTAATTTTCAGAAGTAACGTTTGATCAGTAAAGTCAAATTATTTACAGTAATTTAAATGCATTTTCAGTTTTAGGTTACCACTAATTTAGAACAAATGCAGCAGTTGGTTAAAACTATAACAAATTATGTTCATTAGCCAATCAAAAGACATCTGACCGAAAACCTAAGCAAGAACCAGTGCATACAAAAATACGTCTCTTATAAAATAAAAATCCTGCTGTTTTTTTTAATAATAGACAGTGGGAGGACTTCTGATTATGAGGGAAGAGCTCCTTTTCCCTGCTCTGAAATATCAATAAGAAAAATGAATATATTGATAGGATGAAATATGTAATCGATGAAGTCGATTGGAAATACAATTTTCTTAATGAATGTGGTCCAATATTTGCCATAAATAACTATCGAAACGGAATTAAGTTGGTAGCTTATATTAAAAACGCTATTAAATATTTACATCTGACCACTTTGGTTAGCTGTACTTTATATATAAGAGGACACGTTTTCTACTTGAATTCTATTTAAAAAAGATGGAATGAAACTAGCACTGTAAGAACTGAAGTAATATTATGCTCATTTATGATGTGCACTACTTCAATGGAATCGTAGGAACTTCATAAAAATACATAAAGAAAAATCATGGACCCATAAAAGCAGAGACGTCTAAATAGATAGTGAAACCAAACAAGAATCAGCAGTCATCACTGGAAAGCAGAATTCAGGGATGCAATGAGACCAAGCAGGACAACTGCAATGATCTGCTTAGAAAGTACAACCAACACGGAAAATAAACTTATAAAAAGAAAATTCAACTGCTGCTTAAATCAGATTAGTTACAATAAAACAAATTAAAAAATCATGTGCGAAGATCCAATGTTATAAGTTGCTTACCTTTCATTAGTCAGTTGTAAGTTATCTCTCTTTATTATAGAACTCTTCAAGGACGTCACATGGGAAATAAGAAAGAGCTTTCTCTCTAGATTTTTAACTACGGCTACCATGGCCGTAAGGCATGTAAAAGGGCAGCTAATAACAGTCTAAAATGAACACTACATGTGTTCCCCTTATTTTTGACTTCAGCCTTTGTGTCCAATATTACAGTATTGCACCCCTTAAAAATCACGAAAAATGATATTATTTTCAGTTTATAATGTAAAAAATATTTTTTAATTTCCTTTGACCCATATTACATACTCATTTTTTCTCAGATTCCTACCATGATATTTCCACAACACAATTCTGCACACACACATGCAAAATTAAACAAAAAACATCATATAAACATACGTTTCCATATTTCCTTACGATATGGACTATCCTAGGATACTTTCAATTAGCTAATTCTCAATAACTATAACTGGAATTATTGATGTGTTGATGTGCCACATTCTTTAAACTTTTATTTCAAGATCTTTATATTTTTGGATTATTTGGACTACTATTCTAATCTTGGATATTATTCTCACTTGGACACATGGCGCAACAGATAAAGGTGTTTAGTACCAATTAGTTCTAATTGGTAATCTTCTAGAGGTTGAAGGTTCAATTCTCACTACAGGTGATACTAAGAATAAAATAATGAATTACTTCTATCTGATCATGGCTGACTGAATGAGAACAAGCTACCCCTGTGGATTACGGTAAATGATTTAGTTCGAAATTCCGTATGGATTCCGGAGTTTGATAAGATGCACTTGAAAAAGGTCGGAGGTTACATCGCCCGAAACGTTGGGAGAGTAATATGCAAGATGAGAATAGTAGTACGAATAATCCAAATAATAAATCTTCATCTCAAAAATTCTGAAACTTATATATATATATAAATAAGGAGAGGTAGTTTGCTTGAAGCATTGTGTGTAATATGTATATAGAGGAGTATTAGAAGGCTATCACAATGCAAGAAATGAAAATATGTCGACGTTGAGAAGTAAGACAAAAACAAGTAATTTTAATTAGTTTTTCAAAAACTGTTTTAATAATTTTTTTTTCCTATATAGCAAATCTTAGTTGTCTAATCAAGTAAGATTTGCTATATAAGAAAAAAAAATATTTAAAAAATTTTTTTGAAAAAATATATAAAGTAAAATCACTTTTTTGTCTTACGTCTCAACGCCGACATATTTTCATTTCTTGCATTGTGATAGCCTTCTAATACTCTTCTTTTATATATATATACTTATCGATCTGTATTTCTCCTCTGATGATAAGATTTCGATCTTTGAAAAGCCTTGTCTTAAGGAAAGAATAATAAACACTAGTTTATTACTGAATGCACCTTGCATTGAACAATTGAAATTTGAAATAAATTTGGACAATCGTCACATATTTATCACTCTTTTTTCTTCTATCTCTCTCTCTCTCTCTCTATATATATATATATGTATATATATACAGGGCTTTGCAGAGCCCTCCAAAAAGGAGCGCACTCCAGGAGCATGCTCTTTTTTGCTGGAGCGAAGGAGAAGAGGGCTCATTTTATATTCAGCAGGAGTGCAGTGTGAGCAACTCCATTTGGAGCTAAAGAGCGTGGTTTTATCGCTCCACATTCCTCGCTCCAAAATTATTTGATTTTTTTCTTTCTAAACATTAGATTTTAATTCGGCAATAAAACGGAAAAGAAAAGAAAATCTCAGCTAAACTCTTTGAGTTATTTTAAAAATTATATCTCTGGTAAAAAAAATAGGGAGAGAGAGAGGAAGGGAGAAAGAACGAGAGAGTTACACATGAAAACAGAATTTTTGAACTTCTCAGGTTTTTTTATAGACGCAAGTAGATTTTGACATTTTGACACGTTACAATTTTGATAGGACAGTTTTCTTAAGGCAGGAGACAATTTGGCAACAAATATCTTCAAATTCGCCAGTTAGTCTATAGTTATTTTCTTTAAACATTTGAACTTCTTTTGTATTTACGACAAGGATGTTTATTGCTGATTGAATAAATAAGCCAATTTTTCTTTTAATTTTAATTGAACTTTTATGCCACATTTTTACGACTTTTTGGGGACATTTTGTTATTTTTAAATTCATGACTAGTATGTTTAACCTTTTCATGTTTGCTTTTAAATTCGTTAAATTCTGTTAAAACTTGCTTTTTAAATAAAATGTTCAAAGTTTGTTTTGTGTGTGTAATAAAATGTTAAAGCAGTAAAATAAAATATCTTTAGTCCAAGGAAAAAATATCTTTAGTTCAAGGAAAAAAACAATAAAAACCAACATGGCCGCCAGCGATTAAAACCGGGAATTAAAGTTAGATTCTCAACACTTTAAAAAGTAAATGAGAATTTTATTTCAGGACCTAAAATACAATTAACACCAACAATCAGTTTCATCCAAAATTTGGGTGAATACCAAGCAAAATGAGCAAAAAAAACAAAAAAAAACAGCGGTCCCTATTCTACAATTAGCCCGATGTTAAAACTTAATTAAATTATAGAAAATGTCTTAAATTTTAATTTAAAAAAAGTAAATAATTAGACTTTCTGACTAATTTGTTGTCTTTTTAGAACCGAAAGTAGATTAGATATCTTTCTTTATTTTAAAAATCTATTATCGAATATTAAAATTGTAAACAGTTTGCTTTTGTTAGAGATTTCAAATATAGACGTTTTGACTTTTTTTATTCAAATTTTTAATTTTAATATATGTTTTTGCCCGACCTAGGAAAACTTGCTTCGGTTAATCTTTCGGGGGAGGAAAATTTGACCCAATATTTTTCAACTCCCAAGGTCTAGGCCAGATATTTTGTATGCAATTTTAAGACATTAAATGGATCTCTGAATTGTTTATTGACAACTTATTGATATTTTTTGGCCATGAAAAATATTTTTTATTCAATCTTTAAAAAACAAACTTCATTGGGGTTTATTCGCCCCAAATTGTACTGTTGAAAAAAAAAAACGGATAAATCGATTTGTTTGAAAGTACTTGCGCGTTTCTCTGTTGTAAATAATAATAATAATATACATTATACAATATAGTTACGTTCTAAAACAAACAAATATTAGACAACAATACGACGATTAATGTTGTCCTGGCTGTCTCTCCTCTCTCAGCGAAATATTTTCTTTAGAAAGAAAATAATCACTAATAATGTTTAAAAGTAAAACTTTATTTACTTAAAACAAATCTAAATTCCCTTCCAAAATAAATAGAAAAAATATCGAGTCAAATTTTCCTTCCCATGAAAATTAACATTGTTCTAAAATACGACAGGGATTTTTCTATTTCTATTTTATACCTCAGAAAACGAAAATTTACGTATAATCCTATGCTTCGTCCGACATGTTCTCCTATAAGCCTTAGCACATCTCAAAATATTAGCGAGATTTTGTCAAATATTATCTTACGGTCTTACGCTTAAAGTGACATCCCCACCCATATTGACGAGATCCTTTGACGCCCACCCCTATCCTTCGACCACTCATTGGTAGAATAGAACGTTTATGAAAGAAGGTAAATTTTCATTATGGAGCACTGAAAAAGAGCCGCTCCTTTTTTATTTTTGAAAATGGGGAGCGTGAGAGGAGCCATCTCAAATTTTGGGCGTTGGAGCAGGAGCAGCTCCAAATGTAGTGGAGCATGTAAAGCCCTGTATATATATATATATATATCTTCTATATTAAACTGAATGTCTGTATGTTTGTGTGTGTGCCTTATAGAAAAAATGTTAGAGAATATAGATACAATATAAAAGTGTATTCTTATGTAAAATTCACAGAGTAAGTTGATGGGCATATTCCCGAATCTATAAACCCACCCCTTAGAGGTCCATGGAGCAGATTTCATCGGGGGGGGGGGGGGCGGCCCTTTTCAGTTATTTTTCATTATATTTTATAGTAATTTGAAATTGCTGAGTCATATTGTAATTTAATTACGCAATAATTTGAAATACCTTGAAATTTTATTTAATGTTTCTTAGCGTCAATTCTATCTACATGGGGGGGGGGGTAAGAAACTACGCCAAGGTACGCTACTAGCATGTACACAAATACATGTACATTTTATAATATCTTATATAAGAAAAGTATTCAGTGTTGTCCTGCAAATAATACCTTAAGTTCATAAAACAATTTATGGTTTTTAATGAAATTTATTTTTAGAGGATAGCTAAGGAAGAACGATAACTCACGTTTAAAAACACAATTTAGGATTTTAAAACAAGGTTAGAGAATATACATAACATATAAAAGTGTATTCTCATGTAAAATTCACAGAGTAAGATGATGAGAGTATTCCCTAATCTATAAACCCACCTCTTAGGGGTCTATGAGGCAGATTTTATCAGGGGGGGGGGGTCGTTTTCAGTTATTTTTCATTCTATTTTATAGTAATTAGAAAATGCTGAGTCATATTTTGCTTTAATTACATGATACTTTGCGATAACTTTTAATTTTATTTAACGTTTCTTAGCGTTATTTACATGGAGGGGGTAAGAACTACACCAAGGTCCGCCACTGCCCGCACACAAATACATGTACATGGACATTTTATAATATCTTATATAAGAAAAGTATTTGGCGTTGTCCGGCAAATTATACCTCAAGTACATAAAACAATTTATGGTTTCTGTATGAAATTTATTTGTTAGAGGATAGCTAAGGAAGAACGATAACTCACGTTTAATAACACAATTTAGGTTTGTTCAAAAAAAGTTAGAGAATATAGATAACCTATAAAAGTGTATTCTTATGTAAAATTTACAGAGTAAGATTATTTATCTTCATCATATTCTGAAATGGGGGGGGGGCAGAACATAGGTATAGACCGGGCTATTTGTTCTACTCGGCATTGTTCGAGATCAATAATCATTATTAACATTATTTTTCTTAATACTTTTTTATTTTACCGATACTTTTGGCAGTTCTGTGAAGACCTCCTTACTAACATTACAGTATTAAAAAATAAAGGGAGAAAGATAAAGAGACGGTTAGGGGAGAGAGAGAGAGGGGGAGGGGAGATAGAAGTGTCACACATATTATTTAACTTCTATTTTTTTTATGTCCCGAAGCAATAAATGTAAGATTACACTATTACATTTAAAACAGATGGCTCCGGGGGGGGGGGGGATGAATTACATTATTATTAGTTTTTAACATATTTAAACAAGAGAAGAATCATATGGGAAAAAGGGAAATAGAGGGTTAAAGAAGGGAGGGAAATAATGGGGACCAGGGAAAGAGAGACGGCTAGAGAAAGAAGAGAGATTGAAGTTTTTATATAAAGATGTTACACACACTCTTTAATTTCTACTACTTTGTTTTTTTATCGCTCCGGGCAACGCCGGGTAGCCCTGCTTGTATATATATATACATATATATATATATATATATAATTAATAGCTTGAAAGCTATATTACAGAAACTGACTAATTATTGATTTTGATTTTTTTTAATTATGCTTGATCTGAAAATTTAAAAAAAAAACAAAAAAAAAAAACATGTCTAAATCGTTTTATTTATCTTCCTCCCACAAGATAAGATGTGACACAAGGTCGGGAAAGTGGGATTTGAAAAGCCAGCGCCCGAGAAGGTGAGCACTCTGGCCTACAAAAAATGCCTGGGCAGCCCCGTCGGCATTCTCCGGTAGTAAGCGATAAACTTACTCCACCCCAAAGAGGGGAGGCAAAGCCTGGGAGGGTGGACCTCCTAGAACTGTACAGGACGAACCCACAGACCGGCAGAATCAAGATCCCGAAGGTCGAGACGATACGGGTCTATAGGGTGTAGTATCCATCGGAACAGATACTACACTTTGGTCTTGGCCAAGAAGCCATGTCTAAATCGTGTTTTGCTTAATGTAGCCCTAATCCCAGCATAAGTCGATAGAACTTCACACAAAAAAAAACAAAAAAAAACTTGGTCAAAATATTTTTTCCTTTCTCTTTTATTGAAGTCAGCAACTGCCAACTAATTCCAGACACGACCCCCCTACCCCACTTCACCCCAACTCCCAAAGCACCCCCCAACACACACACTTGGCCGCGGTATCTACATTTCATAAATGGAAGGTAAAAAAGACAGAAAAACAAAAGTAAAAAAAAAAATGCTCATTAATTTAATATTCACAATGGATTTTCTTAAATGAACACTTTTAATAAAGTAATATTAAAGCTTTTAGATTTTTTATTATTAACAAATGAATGCACATTTTCTTCTTTTTTTTGTATTTTAAATTTTTCTTTTTATAGCACGCTACCCCCACCCCAATCATACACATATGTAATATGAGTACATTTTTATTTTTCAATTCTGTTTTCACCTGATTGGCTATGACGTGTCTCATTTAACAATATGTTTTCTCTTCTTTTTCCATCTGCATCTTGACAACAAGAATCTATACTTTACATATATCATATAACACGAGCTGCACTTCGACGGCGTTGCCCGGGATGCAGTGAATTTATAAAGTATAATTAATTAAACTCCATTTTACTCTAAAGCATGCCCAGCATTTCATAGTTCATAAAACACCACAATAACTCGAACATTTGGATAATAATAATAAATCAACCTACAATGAAGTTTTGATGTTTTCTTTATCACAAGAAAACGTTGTTAGCTCCCTGGAAAAGTTGATTAAAAATATAGGTCATCTATTTCTTTGAACAACGTTTGGTTAAACAGGTGTATGGATATATGATATTTTTTTTAATTTTTACCTACAGACACATGTGTTTTATGCTTATGCAATTTTCAGTGTAGGAAATGAAAATTACTGCCGATCGGAGGATTCGAACCCAGTCACAAAATCACCTTTGACTCTGCAGCCTGGTATTCAACCCCTAGGCCACCATGAATTATCATAGAAAAGAAGGGAATTAAATTCTATATGATGTTGAGTCGGTGGACATACACAGTAAGCTAGTTATAACAGTGTTCTACAGCGGGAGCTGGAACTTTGCATTACGCTTAGATTGACAGCTTATTATTAAGCCTCGATCTTGTTGAAAGAGATCTAAACAATATTACTATATATATATATATATATATATATATATATATATATATATATATATATAAAGTGCAGATTAGTCGTCCGAGGCTATAGCAATGCGATGTGGTTGCCGTAAGATGGAAAAGTGAAAAGAAATAAACGCAGGGAGAAAGTGAAACTCAAAAAATCTTTTTGGGGTTTAGTTATTTTCTATTTCTTACGTAAGAAATAGAAAATAACTAAACCCCAAAAAGATTTATTTAGGAGAGAAAATTCTTCAAATCCATTCATTTCTCGAAAATTCTTGGTCTGATGAGGTTGACTTTCTGGGAAAAGTGCAACCGAAACATGTATGCACATATGTAACCAATAATGTTTGTATAAATAAAACTTTATACTTATAAACAGCTCTACTTGTTATTGAGCACTTTTTATAAACACTTGAGTTTCTACGGATTTACATTTACAGAAACTAATACAATACATGTACTATATATATATATATATATATATATTGCAATATATAAAATTTTATTTAAATATTATATATTACAGTGTCTGTTGGCGATACTCGGGTTTAATCAATCTGGTCATCCTGGATTTAAAATAAAATCCGGCTGGTCATCAAAGAAAGATTCTTCAGCCCCCCCCCCCCCCCTTTGGTATCAAAGGTTTTGAAATCGGAGTTAAAAACCAGTCACTGAACGAACTGTTTGACAGTGTTCATTTTTGTTTCCATTTCCCAATAAAAGTTATCCCGTGTGTTTCAGCGAGAAGAGAGGGGGAAATTTTTTTTTTTTTTACCAGGGTCCTGGTTTCGAATCTTGCTAGATTTGGCTGCACTGATGAGTCGTAGGGATGACAAAACACATGTCTGTGGATAACTATATATATAACACAGAATGGCCAAAAAGTCTCGTCTTTATTTAATCAAATTTAACTATTGATTGCATAGTTATTACAAAGTTCCTTTTTTAATGATAGTACATGACAAACTGAACTCCCTTACTAAAATTTAAACATATAATTATGTCGGGATAATTGTGATCCTGGTTGCTTAATCAATACTCAGCAAAGTAAAATTAATAAAATGGAAAGATTGATTGACTATATTTTTATATCATTTTTTGACCCATTCTTGGAGAGGTTTTGTCAATGGGTTATTCTGTATAAGAACCTGACAATTTTAGAAGCAAAAGTGTAGGATCCAAAAACTGTACCTTTTTGGGAAAATGAAAGACCTGGTTTGGAAAACTTGAACGATGCTTCCATTCACAACTTAAATACCGAATATGGTGTGGGATTTATGAACTACAAACTTAGTTAATGAAGTGGATCAGTTAGTTAAACTACTCAGTTTGGGGAGTAGAAAATGTTGTCTGGTTGTTCCATGAGTATCGTGATTCTTCTTCTTCTTTCATGTGAATCAGAAATACCTGAGATCCTACTGAAGAAAGAACGGGCTTTTTCCCAAATGTTTGTGTTTAACGATAACTCAAATAACCTTTTCAATAGGAATATTATTTTTAGGACAAACGACAACATCATATTAAAAAACAAATTCTTCCAAAATGTTTGTGTTTAACGATAACTCAAATAACCTTTCAATAGGAATATTATTTTTAGCACAAACGACATCATATTAAAAAAACAAATTCTTCCAAAATGTTTGTGTTTAACGATAACTCAAATAACCTTTTCAATAGGAATATTATTTTTAGGACAAACGACAACATCATATTAAAAAACAAATTCTTCCAAAATGTTTGTGTTTAACGATAACTCAAATAACCTTTTCAATAGAAATATTATTTTTAGCACAAACGACAACATCATATTAAAAAAAACAAATTCTTCCAAAATGTTTGCGTTTAACGATAACTCAAATAACCATTTCAATAGAAATATTATTTTTAGCACAAACGACAACATCATATTAAAAAAAAATTTTTTCCAAAATGTTTGTGTTTAACGATAACTCAAATAACCTTTTCAATAGAAATATTATTTTTAGCACAAACGACAACATCATATTAAAAAACAAATTCTTCCAAAATGTTTGTGTTTAACGATAACTCAAATAACCTTTTCAATAGGAATATTATTTTTAGCACAAACGACAACATCATATTAAAAAAAAAATTTTTCCAAAATGTTTGTGTTTAACGATAACTCAAATAACCTTTTCAATAGAAATATTATTTTTAGCACAAACGACAACATCATATTAAAAAACAAATTCTTCCAAAATGTTTGTGTTTAACGATAACTCAAATAACCTTTTCAATAGGAATATTATTTTTAGCACAAACGACAACATCATATTAAAAAACAAATTCTTTCCAGTCATACTGTCAAGTTTCATAACAATCTTTCCAAAAGTACAAGTGTTATAAACATTTCAATGAATAAACCCATTTTTACCCATTTTGCGGTAATTGCTTACAGGATTAAGAAAATTTTCAACAGAATATTAAGAGTTAAATTCGGCAACTCGAGCGCATTTATTCTAGAAAAAAAAGCAAAGATTGAAAAACTATCACAAGATTTATTATGTATTATCTTAATCCTAACTTTAGTGATATAATCAGGCTGAGGAAAAGCTAAAATGAATGTATATGCTTCAAATTTAAAAGAATATAATGTTGACAGTTTCGGGATATTTGTGCAGAACAGGAGACTTTGTTGGTTTGGTCACATTGAAAGAACGGGCAAGAGTGTTTGGGTTAGTAGATGTAGTAGAGCAGTTGAGGTAGCAGGATATCTGAATTTTCATGAAAGGCTTCCACACCCTTTTTTACCCCTTTTGCATGGAACTAAATATAGCCCACATTACCCACCCTTATGCCTAGCAGCTGTGTTCCCTAATTCATAGTGAGTGAATCCTATTCATAAAGATATATAAACATATACACAAACCTAAATGTCAGGAAAAAGGTAATTCGGAGCAATGTTCAGGTGAACTGGAGACTAACAATCCCACCACAGGGGCCAGTCAATCCAAACTTTGACTCCCCCAATCTTAGACACTAAAGTACAAGAGTGCCACTTAGTACCATATTATATAATTGTGTAGCATGTTGCTTTTGGTATTGAGGTTTTTATAAATATGAAGACCGAGTTATTTTAAAAAAAAAACGTGTAATAAGAGATTTTATTTAAACAAAAAATATACATTCACAACAATATATATATATATATATATATATATATATATATATATTTTTTACGAAAAAAATAATCATAAAGTTAATCCTTTGCTTTCGGCATGAAGCCCGAATCGTTTTGGAGGGAGAGGGTCGGGTCGATAGTCATACAATTTGTCCAATACTTTTTGGCTTACCCTGCTAGACACTCACCAAAATATCACATTCACTCTATGAGTTGACCCTACTTAGATGATCCCCAATTGGTTTTAAAAAGATTTTATTTACAAAAAATCCATCATGGGGTGATCGAAAAATATTTACAATTATTCTGCAAGAAAGGAAAAAATATAGGTTAGTAGTGCCCTCCCAATTCTCTGCTAGGTGATAGATCGCCCACTGTATACCAGGTGATCCGAAAACAAGCAGGTCGGTCTCTAAATGGGAGTGGGAGATAAGTGAGATGTAAAAAATAAAGCAGATCGGGATGGAATGTGGGAGTAGATTAAGCGATAAAATCAGTACATCACTGAGGACCCACCTCGAAGCATCTTGAAGAAGTATTTTTCTCATAGATACGTGGTGTATGCCTGTATGCGATATATTGCTTCTTTTTCACAAAGCAGAGACAGAATCCGATCTGCAAACGCTATACACACACCCCTCTACCAGTTTTTCTCCCCTCGCACTCTCTCTCTCTTTCTTTTTTTTAATTTTTTTTTTTATTTTTTTTTTATTAATCCCTCTCCCCAATTTCCCTTTTCCATCTCCTCCTTTGTCTCTTCTTTTTCCTTTCTATTTCTTTTTATCTCTTTTTCTTTCTTTCTTTTTTCCGCAACTGGCCTTTTCATTAAAAACTCTAACTTGAATAACAACATTCATCAGTCGTTCAATTGAAATTAAGACACAAAAATCAATGCTAGTTTTTTGTTTCCAATCTGTTCACAGGAAATCACTGTTTTCTTCTTATTCTTCTTTTTATTATTATTGTTATTGTTATTATTATTATTATTATTATTATTATTATTATTATTATTATTGTTATTATTATTATTGTTGTTGCTGTTGTTTTTTTTTCTCTCCATTTACTTTTATTTATTTTGTTGAAACGATTTTTCAAATGGCAAACAATAGAGATAAACAACAAGAACAACAAAAAGATCTATAAACAGGAAATGCATACTTAAAGTCCTCCTCCGCCTCGGTAAATCTATATTCAATGGGCGATTGATACTTTGTGCATTTGTACACTTCTTTACATGTGTACGCGCAATGCATATGGCGAGGGTACATGGTTGGGGTGGTTCGGGTTGACATATTGGAAACTCGGGGTCGGGCTTTCTTTTGTTATTCAACCAGAATCAAAAATGGTATAAGACTATAAGTGGTATTTGATTAACTCTTTCGATATTTGTATTTTAATATTAATCAATCATTGCATATGCACTCGCTCGTGCATACACACATATCCATAGTTCGGCCGTAATTATAAATATGTATATTGGGTCATACATAGACCCACATATAAAGATATGGATGCACATGTGCATACATATCTTTATATGCATGTATTAGTTATCTACAAGACCTTGCGAAGGTATTGGACAGGTGACATGACATATGACAGTCATTCTAGAAAATAAGAGGCACATTATGAAATATTAAACATGTCCAAAACTTTTACAGTTATTCGTTTTTTTTTATCTGCCAATAGGCCAAAATTTATTTATTTATCTTTAGGATACTCACGTGAAGTTTCGAGTTGTTAGATATAATAGAAGTTATTAAAAAAACAACCTTAATACTTTTGCTGGACACTAATATATATATATATATATATATATATATATATATATATATATATATATATATATATATATATATATGTGTGTGTGTGTGTGTGTCATTGAAGACCACGGAATTCTCCCTCTTTATGATCTTTCTGGTCAGTTTCTTGACTCGGTGAGCGATTCGTCGAGTTTCTGGTATCAATTGATGGATCATGGCGCCTAATGATGTGTCTTGGGCCATTTCTCTAGCGCTTTCGGTCTCGCGACCGTCTTCAGCAGGTTGTATGTTGTTGTTTGTAAAGAGCCGTATTTATGGTTTTATTTTTGGTATATGTAATTATTTGCATATGTGTATATACAATATGGCCCAAGATGCATCATTAGGTGCCATGATCCATCAATTGACACCAGAAACCCGACGAATCGCTCGCCGAGTCGAGAAACTGACCAGAAAGATCATAAAGAGGGAGAACCTCATGGTCTTCAATGACACATGTCTAATAAACGACTTGCTGCCGAAATATACATATACATATACATATACATATATATATATATATATATATATATATATATATATATATGTGATGGAGTGGATAAAATTTGGATAGTATACAGATTTATTAATTCATCAAGTGTTCAAACAAGGAATGCACACACAAAAAGACCTTTAAACCATGGCTTTTCAAAGATAACATTCTTATCGTCAGAAGGTCTGACCCATCATAATTGAATATTAATTATAATTGGTCAGACCTTCTGACGATAAGAGCGTTATCTTTGAAAAGCCATGGTTTAAAGGTCTTTTTGTGTGTGTATTCCTTGTTTGAACACTTGATGAATTAATAAATCTGTAAGCTATACAATTTCATCACTTCATTATCCATATATAAATGCTCTATCCACTATAGAATCTAATATAATTCTTGATTTTTGTATTATCCATATATATATATATATATATATATATATACTACAAGAATAAAATAAACTCCCCAAACAGAATTTTGCACCACTTGTGGTGATTAAAATCAATGTATAATGATCTATTGATCTTATGTCTAAATTTTTTTATTTTAATTTTGATCAAAATCCATTACATGATTTTTATTTTAGAAACTGTCTAAAATTTAAGGCTTAAGTGGTCTTAATGAAAAATTGAATTTTCAAATTGGAGGTTGTGGCCATATTATCCTCCTAAAAGGCATTTAAAATACTCCAAAGAAACTAAAATTATAAGAATGTTTATTAATTGATGTCTAATACTTATTGTTCAAATTTCACACAAATTGGAGGTATTTGAATTTTTTCCGCCTTGGCAAAAACTAAATTCAAGTAAATATAGCTCATATTACCCACCCTTACGCGTAGCATCTGTGTTCCAAAATTCATAATGATCTGTTCATTAGTTTATGAGTTTATCCTGTGCAACGAAATATATGTATATAAATATATACACATACCTAACTTTATAAATATGCACCCCCTTATTCTTTTCTTTAGTAAAGTAGTTACACTTAAGGAGTTCATCCTATTTTTATGAGATCTTTTATTGTTTTTATTAGTTTAGTAACTTTTCTTTCTACATCTAATTTTTATATCATAGTCTAATTCCCATGCCTAGCCTATGGTGTCCAGGATTGAGCACATATACTATAGGAGTTTTGACTAGAATCTTATATGTTCTAACAATAACGTTTGCATCCCTTGAAATAAAATGTATAATCATCCAAAAAACCATTCTATTTGCCTTTGCCACAATTGACAAAGTATAGTTACTATTCATTAAAATTTACTCCCAAATCACATCTGTCAAATACTTACATTGTCTTCTTCTTCTTTGTGTGAATCAGATGATTCTGGTGTTGGCATTAGTTTCCTCGATGTTTTTCTAGTTAAAAATATTTCTGGAAAGACATCGGGTACTTACGGGAAGGACCACGAGAAGGTTGCCAACATCCCTAAGTGGTACCGTGGAACCGACTAGATTCGAACTTGGAACACCCAGGTCTTCAGTCCGTGTCGTTATCCACTTAACCACCGTCACCTCCCCTTACATTGTCCGTGAAACAGGACAAGAGAAGAAATAATTGAAAATTATTTAAATTAATTCAATGATAATTATGGCTGGGGAGATAGGAGAAATTGTAAATGATTTTCTGACTAATCTCTCCTCTCTCTCTCTCTCTTTCTCTCTCAGGATTTTATATGTTTTTTTACTTTTTTCTTTTTATATCTTTTTCAGATTCACTGGTTGTCCATCATCAATTCCATGGTGCTAGTTTTTCTTCTCATCGGTTTTGTGGTCATTATTTTGGTAAGTTGTTTCGTAAACGTGGAAAAATCCATCATGTAATGAATCTTTAAAACTTTAAAAAGAGACAATCAGTTTCTCGCTCACTTCATCACCCCCCCCCCCCAAAAAAAATGTATTTTGGTTTCTGCTTGGCTTATTCAAAATTGACACCAAAGAAAAGAAAAAAAAAATCCTCAAAAATTTGCTGCTAATATTCTTTTAGTTGCCTCAATTATTCTTTAAAACAGACTTTAACTTTTGAAATATGTTCGCACATACGTTGCAACAATTTTGTCTCCGAAATGAAACTTAGGTTTCTGTTTGCGATTGTAATGAGCCATGAATAGAATTGCGTTTTCTAACGGCTTCAAATTTAATGGATGACCATTCGAAAGGAATT
>OY744537.1:2232500-2235000 GCA_963556195.1 Sepiola atlantica | reverse complement strand
AGAAGGAAAGAGTTCCCGAAATATTATACCATACAGAGTTTCCACCAGACCATCTTGATACAGGTATTACATAACATTGTGTAGATAAACAGATATATGTGTGTTTGTGAAAAAAATAATATATATATATGTGTGTGTGTGTATGTATACATTGTATTAAGAATAAAACTATTTCATTTATTCCACCATTATGTCTTATTTGCTCCAACTTGTGTCTATCCGTCACACCTATGCATTGTATTGCCTTCTAAATAACACATTTATATATACAAATAAACAATGCTTCAAGCAAACTACATACACGTCTTATATATATATATATATATATATATATATATATATATATATATATATATATATATATATATAAAATGAAGTATAATAACCCGAAATTACATAATCGTCGATAAACCCGGATCTCCTTCTGGAATTATTTCATTATAACACAAATATATATATATATATAATTTTATACGTATATAAAAGTAATCTAAGTTAACCATGCTGATAACGGCTGTGAGCCAGAAACGCGTGTCCATGGATTACTTTTATGTACGTATAAAATGAATAAAAATACGTCCTATAAAGTTAAAGAGACTAATAATGCAATCTTCTGCATTGATCTGTATCACTTAGGAAGTGAACAACTACAATTATACTAGTAAGCAAGGTAACAAACAATCACCAATAAAAAAAACAAAAAAAACAATTACATATATATATATATATATATATATATATAAATAAATATTTGGGTTTTTTTGTTTATTATCTATGTACTTATACGTTTCGTCCTTTATAATCGGGACTCATCAGCATAGAGATATGACTATTCACTACTGGTTCTGCAATTCGAAACCCCGGATTACGAGTATTTTGCAACTCAAATCCCGACATCTAGAACCACTTGGCCAACGCTGGAATAGCGAATAAACAGTGATAATTTTAACACTTCATCCGATGGCTTGACGTTATAAGAGCGGGTATTTATCTACCTCCCAGAAAGTAAAATGTGACACAAGGTCGGAAAGTGGGATTTGATAAGTCAGCACCCTAGAGGAAGAGCACCTGTGACCCTCAAAAAATGCCTGGGGCAACCCCGTCGACATTCCCCGGTAGGGCCTCGTCAGACAGTAAACAATAAACTTACTCCTTCTTAAAGGATGAAAAGGCAAAGCCTGGGAAGGTGGACCTCCTAGAACTGCACAGGACAAACCCATAGACCGGCGGAAATCAAGCCCCAAAGACCAAGACGATACCGGGTGCAGTATCCATCGGAACAGATACTACACTTTGATCCTGGCCAAGACTTAATGAAATTTTTATTATAAGGTCGGGAAAGTGGGATTTAAAAAACCAGCACCCGAGAATTTAAGCACTCTGTCCATTAAAAATTGCCTGGGCAGCCCCATCGGCATTCCCTGGTAGGGGCGCCTCAGGCGATTAGCAATAAACTAACCCCTTCTCAAAGGGTGAGAAGGCAAAGCCTAGGAGGATGCACCTCTTAGAACTGCACAGGACAGACCAACCAATAGACCGGCGGAAATCAAGACCCGAAGGCCAAGACAATACCGGGTCAGAAATGAAAGGAACGATGCACATATAGCTAGCAACGTCATGCTGTGGTAATACTACACTTACAGTGCCCATCTAAATATAACCTGCTGGGTTACCCATTGAGCTCAGGTTAGATTGTTTGAATCGGGAAAAAGGTGACGGACAATAAACCAATCCTTTTCCCAAAGGAGGAAATGATGCCTAGGAGGATGGCCTCCTAGGACTGAACTGAACCATACCTAATTAAGACAAAAAAGAGTCGGACCCCTTGTGGACAGAAGGATTCCTCGGCTGGTATGAAAAGACTAGCTAAAAAAAAAAGGTTATTTATGTATGTATCTCCCATGGCAGCAAAATGTGAGACAAGGTCAATGTAATTGGGGGGGAAATCAGCTCCCCCAAAGGTGCATTCTCGCTGGAAGAGTATAAAAATAGCTATGAATGGACCCGACGGCATTACCCTGTAGGGGCGCTTCAGGCCACAGGCAAAAAACAACTCCGAAGGAGGAGGTAATACTTGGAAGGATAATTCAATGATATCTCATTCAGACGAAAACGGATCTGCCAGAAGATGCCATAAATTGCCCTGGCTTATATGAAGAAAAAGTGAGTTTACAAAGGCAGTTCAATTTAAAAAAATAAAGACAACATCCGAAATTAGTCTTCTTGTTTGCTATATCTCCCTTTCCCTCTCTTTCTCGTCTTTTCTCTCCAGCTATGGATTAAATGGTATTTATACTGTAGTGATATTCCCTATTGTTTATAATGGACTTTTCCAATTTTCTGCTTTAGTGATAAACAGAGCAGGAGTGATAGCGACTGTATAAAATAAGAGGGAGGTGAGAGGTGATAAATTGCTAATTAAAATGGATTTTTTTTCTTCAAACATAAATCAATCCCAAAATCAAGGAATATTTTAACATGTAGTTTGTGTGCTTAAACT